>JAGGAT010000199.1:0-54850 GCA_017657195.1 Termitomyces sp. T70a | reverse complement strand
CGTCTCCGCCTACACCAGCTCTTCCTCAAACCAGAGAAGTGCGAGTTTGAGCAAACCCAAATCGAGTACCTCGGGCTGATCATTTCGCACGGTATGGCGGAGATGGACCCCGTGAAGGTGGCTGGCGTCACCCAGTGGCCGGAGCCCCAGAACAAGAAGGAGGTACAGGCCTTCCTGGGGTTCACCAACTTCTATCGGCGGTTCATCCAGGACTTCTCCCATCACGCATGGCCGCTGTTCGACCTCACTGGGAAGGACGTAGGATGGACTTGGGGAGACGCGGAGCAATGGGCGTTTGACGCTCTGAAGTCCGCTGTCACCTCCAAGCCCGTCCTCATTTTCCCCAATGACGACTGTCCTTTCCGGGTTGAGGCAGACAGCTCCGACTTCGTGACCGGCGCCATCCTGTCCCAGCAGTCCCTGGAGGACAAGAAGTGGCACCCCGTGGCCTTCTACTCCAAGAGCCTCAATGCCGTGGAGCGCAACTACGAAATCCATGACAAGGAGATGTTGGCCATCATCCGGTCATTGGAGGAGTGGCGCCACTTCCTGGAGGGCGCGAGGCACAAGTTCGAGATCTGGACGGACCACAAGAACCTGGAATACTTCAGGACGGCCAAGAAGCTCAACCGTCGCCAGGCCCAGTGGTCCCTGTACCTCGCTAACTTTGACTTCTCCCTTCACCACAAGCCCGGAAGGAGTATGGGGAAGCCCGACGCCCTGTCCCGACGCGCAGATCATGGATCCAGAGCCGGAGACAACACCAATATTGTCCTCCTCTGCCCGGAGTTATTTGCCATCCGCGCTTTGGAAGGGGTATCCGTTCAGGGAGACGAGGTAAGCATCCTCTGGGACATTTGCCGAGGCAATCAGGAAGGCATCCAGGAGGACTCTGTAGCTAAGGCCGCCTTGGCCTTGCAGTTTGGGAGGCCCTCTGGTTCCAGGTCAGTGCGCATCCACAAATGGGGTCTACAGGATGGCCTCCTCACCTTCCGTGGCCGCATCTACGTCCCAAATGACCCAGAACTCTGGAGGCACATTGTAGAACAGCACCACAACTCTCGGATTGCTGGACACCCTGGCCGCTGGAAGACGTTGGAGCTGGTGTCCCGTAACTACTGGTGGCCCCAGATGTCGCGGTATATCGGTTCCTACACCAGCACCTGTGACCTGTGCCTCCGGACCAAGCCCCAACGTCACCTCCCGGTCGGACAGCTACAACCTCTCCCGGTACCCACCGCACGCTGGAGCGTGGCCTCTGTCGACTTCATCATAGAGCTGCCGGACTCCCATGGCTATGACGCCATCATGGTGGTCATGGACTTGTGTGGTAAGCATGCTCACTTCATCCCCACCCACACCACTTGTTCCGCCATGGGCGCCGCCAACCTCTATTGGAAGAACGTATGGAAGCTCCACGGCCTCTCTGACGCCTACGTCTCCGACTGAGGCCCGCAGTTTGTAGTGGAGTTCACCCACAAGCTCTACCGACTTCTCCATGTCAAACTCCACACCTCCACCGCGTACCATCCCCAGTCCAATGGCCAGACGGAGCGGGTCAACCAGGAGCTTGAGCAGTACCTCAGGCTGTTCTGCAACGAGCGGCAAGACGATTGGGATGAACTCCTTCCAGAGGCAGAGTTCCAGTACAACAACCATGTTCACTCCGCCACCAAGGTCTCCCCGTTCCTCCTGGACACTGGACGCCACCCCCGGATGGGGTTCGAACCTCCGGGACGTCAGTCAGAGAATGAGTCCATCAATGAGTTTGTGGATCGGATGCGCAAAGCCCAGGAGGAGGCCAAGGCCGCCCTGACCAAGGCAAAGGATGACATGGCCCGGTACTACGACCGCGGATGACTTCCAGCACCCACGTACAAGCCCAGGGACCGCGTATACCTGGACGGGTTGGATATTGCCACCACACGGCCATCCCGGAAGCTGTCTCATTGCCAACTGGGGCCGTACATAGTGGAAAGACAGGTGGGCCCCTTGGCTTACCGACTCCGCTTGCCCCCCGGAATGCGTCAGCTGCACCCAGTCTTCAACGTAGTCAAACTCCTGCCGGCCCCGGACGACCCCATTCCTGGCCGACGAGCTCCACCGCCACCGCCCCCGGTCCTAGCTGCCAACGGCCCAGAGTATGAGGTGGAGAAGATCCTGGACAGCCATCTATTCCGCCACAAGTTACAGTACAAGATCAAGTGGAAAGGCTACGGTATCGAAGACATCTCCTGGGAGCCCGCTGACAATGTCCACGCACCCGCCCTGGTGCGGGAGTTCCACCGCACATACCCCAATGCCCCCTGCGCCATCCAAGGCATCTACCCTATTTCCCCGACCAACCAGGCAGTCCGGGACCTGTTCTATCCTGCACGTTGAGTTGCCGCACTCTAGAGGGGGGGTGATGTCAGGGGACTCCCCTTCTCTCTCCTTTTCCTCTGTCATATCTATTCTCCCTGGTGTTCCCATACTTACATTATTCCATTGATTACTTACTCTTAGTCCAGAGTTTAGTCCGGAGCTAGCACAGCCACCGGACACGTGACCTATGTTTATTTTCTCGGACTCTGGCAGAGGGATCCTTAGACTTGTTCTCTTTGGATTCCCCTCTGCCAGGTATTTACCCACTTACTATTCTTGTTATATTTACCTTTTAATATACTTTGGATTCTCCTCTGCCAGTTGTGTGATTAGCCACAACCTCTGGAGGTTGCCCTTACAGCATAGTGTGGAGGAAGTTCCTTGGCACTTCCTTTGGAGAACACATCAGCAAATTCATGGTATTCTGGAGGGACTACTTCTTGTAGGGTCTATTCCTTGGATTTGTTCTCCAGAGTGCTGCTGTTTGTCCATAAATGTTCCTCTAGAAGGGTTGGTGAGACATAGAGCTGGAAGGCAGGGGTTCTTTCTTCAATGATGTGGGCAAAGGGAGTGGCACTGATGATTTTGATATTGAGTGTCCCAGGTTTGAGAGGGGTGTTCTGGGGGTGGGTGTCAGTTTCAGGGGTGGGATAGGAGGTCCTGTGTCTGGGTGTTGGGTAGTTCAGCCCCTTGTACTTGTTCTGGGGGATGTTGGGAGGGAATTGTGGAGTGCTCTGATTGGAGGCCAGGGCTTCTATTGAGGGGGTTGGGGGTTGCTCTGTTGCTGTGGGGAATTGAGCCTTCTCTTTCCTAGGACCTACCTGGGGTGCTTCTGGGCAGGGAATGTTGTTGGGATCAAGAAGAATATGAGGCCATTATCCAAGGTCATGGTACCAGGGTGGGACTTTTTGATGGGGCCTAATGGGGAAAGATTTCCATTAAACAGCTGGAGGCCCAGAGGTTGGTCAATGTCTTGATGCAGAAAGTCCAGCGCATTACTGATGAATATCCTGGTGGCCTCACTGTTGATAAGTGCTGATAGGGGATTTGGTGCATCTCTGAGTCAGGCATTGATGATGAAGGATTGGGATGAGTTGGACCAGAGTTGGGGTTGTGTTGTGGTCATGTCCGGGGGATCCTGGTGGGGTTGTTCAGAATCCTGGGGGTGTGGAATGTCAAAGGGGAGTTGTTGGTCAGCGGTGTTTGATTTGTGATCAAGCTGGAAAGTGAGTTTTCACCAGTTAATGTGGGGATTGACGTCACGGAGCCAGAGAAGCCCTAAGATCAGTAGAGTGGAGGAGTGGAGCTTAGTTACCAACATCCAGAGTTCCTGAGAGTGGCTGTTGACAAAGGTGATAGGTGTGGGGATGAAGTGGGTGATGTTCCCTGCCAAGGTGGCATTCCCATCAAAAAGACAGAGTTGGATGGGGATCAGGAGTTGTTGGGCGGCCCTGGGGGAAACCTAGGCTTTGTCAATAAAGTTGTTGGTGGTGCCACTATTGATCAGGGTGTTTAGAGGGTTTTTGTAGGGGGTGAGGTGAGTTTGGAGTAGGAGTGCATAGGAGAAGTGGGAGGTGAGATATGCCATGAGAGTGTCCTGTAAGAGTGCTGTTGTGCAAAGGTGGGAAGGGGGTGCAGAGAAGATGTCAGGGTTGATTCCACGATTTAGTGCATCTTCTGGGTCTAAATCACCTGGTTGTTTTCTGAGTACTGGAAGTCCATTTCTTCTCCCTTGAAAGTTCAGATGGCCCATCCCATAGTCTGTCACTTGGAACACTTGGGGATGAAGTGTCCCTTTTCTCCACATAAGATACATACCCCCTCCTTCCTCTGGCATTCCTGAATGTCATCTGGTATTTCTATCCAGGGTTGCATGGGTTTCTCAGTCCTGTTGGCCTGAAGGGCCTCACTGTCTTGATCCTCAGCAGGGTCATTGTCAGGCACAAGATCTGGGGGCCCTTTGGGGCCGGGGGCATTGTTGGGGTTGCCGGAGGGCGCTACAGCACTGAAATGGGTGGGGAGTCAAGGAGCACTGCTGCAGTTAGTGTTTGGGAGTACTTTACTCACAGGGGACTGATTCTTAGGTGTCATGGAAGCTTTGGGGGTTTGGTTCTACTGGCCAGGTTGCCACAGAGAGTTGCCCAGCAGGTTCCAGGTGGGTTGGGAGTTTGCATATTCACTGCAGTCTTCCCAATATTGTTGGTCAATCTGTGTGACCAGGGTCTTGTATCCTTTGTAGGTTGGTTGTTTTGGGGCAAGTTGGAGGACATCCTTGATGAATTGCGGGAGGGCACAATAGAGCGCATATTGGAGGGCATTGAAGTTCCAGCCTGTCTTGTAAGTCTTTTTTTTGAAATGTACAATGAATGTGGTGAACTGTTTCTCTATCCTATGTAGAGGTTGAAGAGATTGTCCTCTGCCTCAGCCACCATGTCAAAGATGCCAAACTTGTTGGAGCACTCATTGACAAAAGCCTGCCAGTTCAAGAGTACTGGGTTGTTGGGGTTGTACCAGAGCATGGCTGTGTAATAGTCAAAGGTGATTCCTTGAAGGTATGATGTGGTGAAGGTGATGTGGGAGCTTTTGATCTGAAAGGTTAGCAGTTTTGCCTGAAACATATTAAGACACTGTATCAGGAAGGTGCGCCACTTCTGCAGGTCTTGGCCATTGAAGGTCTTGGGCTTTTGGATGTCAAGCTGCCCATCCTGGGCCATGGCATCCCACGCATCATCCTGTGCTGTGGTGTTATGGAGTGGTGATCCTGCTTAGTAATAACAGTAATAATAGTTACCTCTTCCTTCAGATGGAGGGAATGCACCAAGGGTGGGTCTCCATCCTCTGAGGGGGTCCATCAGGGAGTCCAGAATCAAGGGGTCTACTGTTCCAAGTGTGTGCAGGTCTTCTGGAAGGTGGTCTGGAAGCTCAGGTGAGGGGTGGGGGTTAGTCCAGGGGTGGTGGGTCATGGGAGCCTCCAGGTAGTGGTGGTGGCAGTAGTGGCAATAGTGGGGGTAGTCTCGGGGGTGGTTGAGGACCTTGGCAATAGAAGAGTCTTTGGGAGGAGCAAGTCAGGCCTCCACAGGAGGTCAACAGGATTTGAAGTGTGGCGGTACTTTCTGTTGGGGTTCTTGATTTTGTGGGAACACGGCCAAGGGCAGGGGGCTCTGAGGGGGTTGTTCCTGAGCGGTTCCATTGATGTATTGGAGAGTGTCATCAGAGTCAGTGCTGTCAGGTCAAGTTCCAGGGAGAGGTGGCAGCAGGAGTGGTTGTGTACTCTGGGCTGCACTGAAGGGCTCTGGAGGGGCAGCAGGGCATCCCCAAGTTTTGAAGGAGCTAGGAACAGAGTTAGCTCACCAGGGAGCAGAGAGTCCTACCATGCATGCAGCAAGCTAGTTGAATAGACTTCCCACCAGGTTGAGGGCACATAGAATGTTGGAGGTGGCCTGACACTCTTTCCATTGTTGTTGCTCTGGAGTGGGGTTGGGTGCCAGAGGTTCCCCTCATTGAATATAAAAGGAGCAGCCTGCATCCACAGAGTTGTTGAAAGGTCATGGCAAGGGTGAAATGTGGATTTCCTCAATCAGGGCCTGGTATTCTTTCTGGAGTATGGTGTTATGCTGGAAGGTTAGTTTTACCTGGTCTGAGAAGGTGCCTGCAAGCAGATGTTCTTGAAAGTTGACCAGGCAATTGGCCCAATCCTCAGGGGAGCCTTCAAAATTGTCCTGTCCTCAGTCCATGAGTAGGGCCAGGGTCCATCAAACAAAGTCTTCTAGGGTCATTTGGAGGATCTGGAGGATTTTGTCACATTGCTGGTTGTAGGCTCTGGCTTGTCAGCATTATTCCAGGGGCGAGAGGGGTGTCCTAGCAGGTGGCACAGTAGTGGGGCAATACCAGGTGGAGTTTGGGGTGGGGGTGTTTGTGGGCAGGTGGGGAGGTTGGTAGCCATAGTAGGGCATTGGAGCAAAGGGTCCCATGCTTGGAGGTACCATGTGAGACCCATCAGGGTAGGGTGGGGTCTCTGGAAGGCCACCAGACAAGGTGCAGAAGTGGGATCCATTGTTCAACCCCACATGGGCTGCTCAGCCATTATGCATTACACCCACCACTGAATGCTTGAACCGCTGTTGATCTCATGGCCCACCTGCATGATCTCCTCAATATTCTAGCAATGCAACAAAATCCTCCAGATCCTCTGAATGACCCCAGAAGACTTTGTTCAATAGACCCTGGCCCTACTCATGGACTTAACAATTTTGAAAGCTCCTCTGAAGATTGGGCCAATTGCCTGGTCGACTTCCAAGAACACCTGCATGCACAGGCACCTTCTTGTACCAGGTAAAGCTAATCTTCCAGCATAACACTGTGCTCTGGAAGGAACACCACAGGCCCAGATTGAGGAAATCCACATCTCACCCTTGCCACAACTCTTTGATGATCCTGCAGATGCTAGCCACTCCTTTCATATTCAACAAAAAGAACCTCCAGCACCTGACCTTACTCCAGAGCAATGACAGCAGGAAGAGTGTCAGGCTGCCTCCAACATCCTTTGCACCCTCCACCCAGTGGGAGGTCTATTTGACCAGCCTGTTACATGCATGGTAGGACTCTCTGCCTCCAGCTGAGCTAACTCCGTTCCTAGCTCCTTTAAAACTTGGGGATGCCCTGCCACTCCCCAAGAGCCCCTCAGCGCAGCCCAGAGTACACAACCACCTCTGCTGCTACCTCCTCCTGGGACTTGACCTGACAGCACTAGCTCCAACAACACCCTCCAATACATCAATGGAACTGCTCAGAATGCCCCTCACTCCCAGACATGACCCCCTCATGGCCCCCTGCCCTTGTCCACATTCCCTCAAAATCAAGAACCCTAACAGAAAGTACTGCCACACTTTGAGCTCCATCAACTGTAAGGGCGACCTTTAGAAGCTACGGCTCAGTCACACAGCTAGCAAAGGGAGATCCAAAGTGTATTAGTGTATATATAAGTAATAGAAGTAAGTAATAACAACTACACACCTAGCAAAGGAAGATCCAAAGAGAACAAGTCTATGGATTCACCTTGCCAGGTGCTCAGAAAATAAAAGTAAGTCACATGATATATAAGTCTGTAGAGTAGTAATAATACCTCAGTGACTCCACGAAAGATAATGAGACAACTATTCATTGACCTGTAGAGTAGTAATAATACTACAGGGAAGTAAGTATGTATTCGGAGGTAAGTAATTATGTATGGCTCACCCTCAGTGACTCCACAAAAGGTGATGAGACAACTGAGGGTGGTTTTTGTGTAACGAGATATTTATATGTCTAAAAATTAGAGTTTAGCAAAGACTGGTAAATAAGGATGACAAAACACAAGGCTTGCAGTGGCAGTAGCCCAAAATAAGTAAGGTGAAATAAATAAAGGAAATTTAACATTTTGATTGCACCATGTATGGCTCATCTCTCTCTACAAAGTCACATGTAAGGATCACATGTCCAGATCACCTGCTTGAGGTTACATGTCTGGGTTCCAGGTCTAGGTCACATGCTGAGGTCACATGTGCAGCTGAGTTTGAAAAGAGGGAGTAAAGCCTCAGACCAAGTAAATCCCAGAAGTGTGGCATGTGCTGTCCCTCAACCAAGTAGGCAGGGTCTGGAGGGTTGAGAGAAAGGTTGAGAAGTGTCCAGAGAGTAGAGAGCAGGGCTGATGAGTGAGGAAGTAGTGGCTGAGGAGTGAAGAAGTAGCGGTAAAATAATAGTTCCCTGACAACTACAATCCCACACTTCTGATCATCCTCAAATGTGATGCCTCTGACTATGCCATTGCCAGAATTCTCTTGCAACTGGAACCTGATGGCAAGGAACCCTGGCCCATTGCCTTCTATACCTGGTCTATGATTGACATGGAGCTCAACTATGACATCTACAACAAGCAGCTCCTCACCATCATCAAAGCCTTCAAACAGTGGTGAGCTTACCTCAGAGTGTCTGGCACCACATTTAAGTCTACTCAGACCATAACAACCTCCAGTACTTCATGACAACCAAGCAGCTCAGCTGCCAACAATTCTGATGGTCTGAGGTCCTTTTCAAGTATGACTTCATGATCCAGTACCACTCCAGAAGGCTTGGTGCCAAGCTGGACACCCTCACCCAATGTTCTGATGTCTACCCAAGAAAGTCATTCAAAGCAGAACAGAACATGTTCAATGACCACATGGTAATTCCTCCAGAACATGTGAATGCCATACTGACCATAAATGAGAAAGGAATTTTAAACCAGATTTGCCATGCCCCCCATGACCCATAGTTTGACAACAATGACCCCAGCACTCCCTGCTCCAACTGGGACCCCAACTCCTCCTTCACCCTCTTCTCCTAATAGCTGCCTTCTCCTCCACTTCAGCCACATCTATGTTCCTGACCATGCCTAGCTCCAGCTTGACGTCCTTCACCAGCACCACAATCACAAACTCTGGGAACATCCAGGAATATGTAAGATCCTACAACTATCTCCTGGACTTACTTTTGGCCAGGCATCAAGAAGGACGTGACCTGATATGTGCACACATGTGAGCCCTGCCTCCAGGTCAAGATCTCCCAGCACCGGCCTTACAGACTACTGAAACCCCTCCTACTAGAACAACAGCCCTGGTCCTCCATTTCTATAGACCACATTGTTGAACTCTCAGAGTCAGATGAGTTTAATGCTATCCTTGTCATTATTTGCAGACTAACCAAACATGGCATTTTCATACCCTGTCACATCACAGACACCACCCTGGAGTTTGCCTGACTCTTCCTTAAATACATCTTTGCCAAACATGCACTCCCAGACAACATAGTTTCTGACTAGGGCCTCCTATTTGTCTCCAAGTTCTGGACATCACTATGTAAGGCACTTGATGTAAAAACTAACCTCTCTATGGCCTACCACCCAGAGACTGATGGACAAACAGAGCAAGTCAACCAGGCCCTTGAACAGTACCTCCAGCTCTATGTGAACTACCTTCAGGATGACTGGTGCACCAGACTCCCATTGGCCAAATTCACATATAACAACACCCCACATTCTGCCACTGGTGTTTCGCCCTTCTTTGCCAACAAGGAATATAACACCTGGCTCACTTTTTCACTCAAGGACATTCCCTCCCACACCACACACAAAGTTTCTCAAGATCTCCAGTCCCTCCAGAAATTCCTTTGCAAAGAAACCAATGTTGCCAACCAAGCTTATGCCAAACATGCCAATGCCAAATGAGAGGACACCCCTGACTGGAGCCCTGGGACAAAGGTATTGTTGGACTGACGTCACCTCTGCACCCCAATGCCCCTCCCCCAAATTAGACTACAAGCAGTTCAGCCTCTTCAAGATCTTTCAGAATGTCTCTTTGCATGCCTACAAGCTCAAGCTTCCCCTGGGTTTGAGGGGACTCCACTCCTGGGATATACAAGGTTGCCCCCACTACCTGGTGTGATGGAAGAGATACAGCCTAGAAAATGACACCTAGAAACCTCTTGATAACCTTGCTGGGGCCCCTGACAAACTCTGGGACTTCCAACAACAGTGCCTGGGGCCTCCTGCCCAATGACCCCACAGATGGCAATAGTGGGCATAACCCCTGCCTCTGGGTTCAATTAGAAATTCAACTCCCATGTATATTTTCCCTGCTGTTGTTCCCTCCTTACTTTCCACTATTAACTCATATTTCCCCATTTTTTCTTCTTATTTTAGTTCCTGCTACCTACCCCTTACTGCAAAATTCACTTACTGCCCCCTACAAAGCCACTGTAGCAGGCAGGACAAGGTAATACTTACAGGTTATAAGTACATTTTGCTACAAGGACCAAGCACTATCAAAAAAAGAGATGCTCATGACTAAAAAAAAAGAGAAGTTTTTTGCAGGGCCCTCATGGGAGCCCCAGACTCATTGACCCTCCCATCAAATCCCCCAGCTCCTCCTCTGGTACCCCTGGTGCATACTCTGCTGTCATAGCCACCAACACCTGCTCAAAAAACAGAAGTGAGTTACTCTCTATCAGCACATGCTTGAAACACATCTCAGGGATCAGGATGTTTCATTGCTGGTGCCCTCCCACCAACCTCTCCAGCTGCCCCACTCCCTGCTTGAGGCCTGGTGACACTCCAGCAAGGCCCTCCTACCAACCATCCTGGAGGAATGACAGCGCTGAAGCTGCCTCATCCAGGAGCTGGCAATGCTCTCAGGCCTAACTTAGAGAAGATAGTTAGCAAAGCCAGGAGAAGAACAAAGAAAAATGCATGAAGCAAGGCCAGCTGCACCATCACCAGGTTGTGCAAGAGCCACGTCACTATCCCCACATGGTCTGCCCCAGCCTGCATGCCCCTCTCCAACTCCTGCTCCAACCTACCCTGGAGTGCTCCCAACTCCCCCTCCATCTCTCCCTGTGCCTTGACCACCACATCACACTCACAGGACGTGGCCTCCATGTCCTCCTTGGCCCTCTGACAGGCCTCCATTGCCTCCCTCATATCCTTCTGTGCCTGGGACATTTCCATTCATGCCTTGCAAAGGTGACCTGCTATCACCTGGTGCTGGTCCAACAGCCCCCAGGCCTCCTGCTTCACCTACTGCAGCTGCTCCTGTAGCTCCCTCACATTCAACTCCAGGGGGCAGCCAGACAATGCACAGAACATCACCAGAGTAAGAGGTGCTCAGGACTCACTTAAGGACAAGGACCAAGACCACTCCACCTGGGCCCTCTTCAACACCTGCTTCAAAGGGGAGGCCCTGCACTTGCCCTTGTTGGGCCACCCCCCAGAAGCTTCCTCCACCCTGATGGTCATCTCCCACCTGCCAGGTTACCCTGGCCACCTCCAATGGGCCAGGCTTCCCTTGAACTGGCAATCCCTCCCGCTCCTCCTAGGACGACTCAGAGTCCTGCTCCACCACCCAGTTCCAAACCTCAAACCCCATCTGCCTTGTCACCCACTCCAGGCTCCACCCCTGCTCCTTCCACATGCAACAAGCCTTCCACAATGTCAATACAAAACACCACTCATAGTTGGCCTAGCAGGCCCTGCAGACAGATGAGTCCTACCATGAGCCTGCCTCCAGGGCTGCAAACTTGCACTGCACCCCCCAGCGAGAGCAGTGGACACACTGGGGAAAATCAACTGGGGTTCAGCTCACTATGTGAAGACACTTACTGGACCATTATTCACACACCACAACCAATGAGGGGGACCCTGGGGGCAGGCCAGGACGTGCTAATACACCTTCTTTATCACCGCTGCCAGTGGGATGCACTGATCCTCAGGAACCACTGAGATGATACTGAGGGCTATGTCAGAATGCAGAGGAGGGGGAACATGGGGGCAGGGCTGGACTGTCATTCACATGAACATTGGCATGACCCAAGGTGCTTGACCAGGCCCTGCTTCCAAGGCCCATGAGGAAGATGCACTGCTAGGCCCTGCTTCTGGAATCTGCAAGAATTGCTCTAAAAATAGAAGATTAGTCTGCCAGATGAGGAAGCTGACTCCACCCATGTTCATGGTACATAGCCACTAACCACTCCTAGCCTTGTCAGCAGTGGTATCAACCATCTCAGGCCTCCCACACAAGATGTTCAACCACCCCACTGGTGGCAGGTGGTGTCAGGGAATGTGAAGGCATAGGCAAGGGGCACAACATAGGGAGATGAGTTGAATTTTTTTTTTTCCTTGTTTGGCTGAAACATCAACAATGTCTGAGTTTTTCATGCTGAGGCTGGCCCAGCCACACACACTTCAAAGGGTCTCAGTGCTGGGGGGGGTGATGTCATGATCTGCATGCCCTAGCACCCCTCTCCTGAAACCCAACCTCCTCACCACCCCCAGCTCCTCCAATGCCTACCAACCACACCCTCTTCATACACTCCACCTGCAGCACACTGCCATTACGCACTCCTCCAAAACATCATGCATCATCCTGGACCATTCTGTACTCCCCCGAGCCATCACGCATCACCCTGGACTATTACAAAGACCTTCTGGCCCACATGCAGATCACTCAAACCCCACACAGGCTGCTCGGCCATCACGCATCATACCTACCACCAAACGCTCAAACTGCCATCAATCTTGTGGCCCACCTGTGCAATCTCCTCAATATAGCTGCCCTCCACCCCACTGTGTCAGGTTCCGCTGACTACGGGGGCTTCCAACTATAAGCGGGTCCTTACTAGGCGGACTCGACGTCTGAGGGAGTAGTCCCGGACAGAAAGCAGGAGTTCCAGAGGAAGTCCGGATGATTGGGAGGTGCTCCGGGGTTGTGCGGAGTACCGGGGATTTGAGCAGAAGGGTGGTTGAGGTTCCGGGCAAAGTCCGGGACCGAGGGAGGTGGCACGGAAGGTGTGCGGAGGCGAGAGAAGAAAAACTGGGAGACTGAGACGAAGTCTGGGAGACTGAGGTGAAGAAAGAGAAAGAGACTTAGAGAGAACCGGGAGACTTGAAGAGAAAAGAGATATAGATTGGCAGACAAGTTAGACAGACAAGCTCGTACGAAACGGAGGTACGACAAAGTAACAGCAAAGGTAATATCAAAACTACTCTAGTGGAGTGCTACCTACGGATTTAAATAGGGAGGTCCGGGACCGGGTCGGGGAGGTTTTGGCCCAGGGGTAGCGATCGGGGTTGGTGCACGGTGCTAGGTATCTGAGGTATTGAATGGCGTTGGAGCTGGTCATGCAGGGCGTCCGGGGGTGGTTGTGCGGGAAGCCTGGTGATTGGTGGGTATTCGGTGACTATGTTGGGTGGGGAGTCGATCAGGGGTTTTTGGGACAAAGACGGGCACTGGACATGATGCAGGGTTGATGGGAGTTGTGCCGGGGTGCCGGGGCTGATGGGAGGAGTGCCAGGGTGCCGGGTTGGGTGGAGGTGAGTCCCTTGGGTGGAGGGCGAGGGTCCGGTTGTCCCGGGGCGGTTGGGGTGATCTGGTGGGCGTCTGGGGTTTGGAACTTATAGTGCGGGTCGTGACACACTGCCACCTATAGAATCCTGGAATCTGCCTTGGAATGCTTTTTAGATCACACCCCTCCTGCTCATAGTATATAAAGACTATAGATAGCTCCCATGTACCTTAGTCCCAATATTAACAATAACAACCTGAGTCTCTGTTCTCCTAAAACTTCTGTCTGATTTCCTCTTTGTGCTTGTTTAGTCTCCTTTGTGCTTGCTTTGGTCTATTATCCAGCATGCACCTCATCGACTGGCATGCACTAAACTTTAAACACTCCAACTTTGTCCTGTTGCCAGAACCCCTCTGTCAACTTGACTCCCAGCCCATAGCTCAAACCCAGAGCAAGTCCCGTAACCCCAAAACTTACTCTCCCTGTTGTCTCATGCCCTGGAACACCTCCTGGAGCTCTTGGTGCCATGTTTACATAGTTTGGCACTTGCTTGCACCTTGTAAGGTTGTTGCTCACTAGGAAAGGTTTCTAGGTCAGTAGAACCCGACACTCAGCTGCACATGTGACCCAGACATGTGACCTCAGCAGGTAACATAGACATGTGCATTAGACATGTGACCCAAACAGGTGATTTGGACATGTGACCAATACATGTAACTTACTTTTTATTTTTCTTGAGCATCTGGCAGAGTGAATCCTTAGACTTGTTCTCTTCAGATTTCCCTCTGCCAGGTATGCAGCTATTATTAATTACTTATACATACACAAATACACTTTGGATTTTCCTCTGCCAGCTGTGTGATTGAGCTATAGCTTTCAGAGGTTGCCCTTACAGAGCTTTGCCCCCACACTCTCCCATATTCAGCCTTCACACCAACTTCACTTCCTTTGGTTAGAGCTCCAAGTATGTATAAGTAACTTAGCCTCCACTTTAACTTCACTTTGTTCAATCAGGACTAGAAGTATGTATAATAAGTAACTTAGCCTTCACTTCAACTTCACTATATTCAGTTGGGGCTCCAAATATGTATTAGCCTCTACTATAACCTCACATTATTTGGTTATAGTTTCATTTACATCTTCCTGATAATGCTGCTATATATTATTTGTAAATAGACTATCACATTTATCAAAAATACTATAATCTATATTACATTAGTATAAAAATACTATGATCCCTCTCATGTGAACTCAGCTATGAACTGTGGATCCCAGTCAGAGATGTAGGTGTTAGAGAGGCCATTGAGCTTCTACACAATCCCAGGTAATTGGCCTTTGCATAAGAGATTGACTTAAATACTGATCAAATATAATTCTTCTAAGCAATAGACTTTTAAAGGATGTAACTAATATGCAAAGAGTAGAGGAAAATAAGGCCAAGTTCAATGTGGCACAACTGAAGAGTTTCAATGCTGTCATAGACTCTGTGAACAACAATTTGGGCAAGATAATATTCATTCACATTGCAGGATGATGTGGCAAAACCTTTGTCTGCAATACTCTAGCTTCTGCTGTCTGTTCCAATGGAAATGTGTAGCATCATCTGCTTTACTTCTAGAAGGTAGTAGAACTGCTCATTCAAGGTTCAAAATTATCATTCCTGCTATTAACACATCCATTGCCAATATCAAGAGAGGAACCCAGTTATCACAGCTCATACTCTGAACCAAAGTTGTCATTTGGGATAAAGTTCCAATGCAACATAAAAATGCAATTGACTTTGTAGATTGTGGCTTCAGGGATACCTTTGATAACAACATTCCTTTTGGTGAAGTTACTGTGGTTTTTGGAGGAGACTTTATACAAACTCTTCCAGTGGTTTTACATAGACTCAGGCAGTAAATAATTGCTGCTTCACACAAAAGGAGCAGACTTTGGAATTACATTCAAGTCCACTACTTTGTTTAAAACATGAGATTGGAGTAGACTCCAGAGAATACTGCTCATGCAGCTTGGTTGTAGAATGTTGGTGCAGGGTAAAATCTGGGACCTGTAGAAATAGTTAAACTCCCTGAAAGGATTATCTGTGATGACAATTCTGTTACTGGATTAATTTCTTCCACATATCCTGATATTGGTCATTCTCAAAATGATTAGTATTACCTGGACCAGACTATTTGTTCTGGCATAAACTCTAATATAGAGAAAATCAATTCAGAAGTTCTAGAGAGATATCCAGGGAAAAAAAGAATCTTACAGAGTGCAGATGCTATCCTATCTGATAACAGGAATCCTAATGCCTGTCAGGGCAAGTCTGGTTCTCTGGGCTCACAGTTCTATTTCTGGCTTAGCACCAGCACTATGCTGCCAGATCTTCTCCAGCACTCTCCTGTCAGTTGTAGTCAGCCCTGGTGAGTCAAGATCAGACATCTATTCCACATTATGTATTATTGTTTATCATCCCGGCCTCCACCTCATAAGATACCATTACATACCGCCCGCTGTTTAGTCAGTAGTTGTTAGTCAAACGGCCCAAGTGAGTAGCCTACCCTTAAGTAGGCTTGTAGTATATAGGAGGTCTTGAGGATAGAAGATTCTCAGATCTAACAATAGCAGTGGTCAATTGGTCTTATCCAAGGTCCACTCCTGTAAGCTCGTCTCACAAGTTACCTCTGCTCTTGCACTCTCCTTGCCCACCGCTTGCTCCTTGCCCATCTCACTAGCTCGCTTGGCCCTTGCTGTTTGCTCAGGAAGTAGTTAGTAAGTGGCATTTACGTAGTACGAGTCCAGGCGCTAGTGTCGCCCTTACAATGCCCTTGCATTATGTTTTATGGAATATTTCAACTCTTTGAAAGTCAGTATTTTGCCCTTGGCTAATACAACTAAAGGACTTGCAATGGAACAAGAATGATTGTCACTCATATCAGCACTAGAGTCCTCAGATGTTGTATTATAAGTAGAAATGCTATTAGGTAACTCCCTGTTTATTTTGTAATGCATTGCATTCTCTGACATGAGCCCTAGTAGCCTGCAGTTCCTTCTTGAGCTGCTCCTTTAGATGGTGTAGTACTTGATTAAAGTAATACTAATAGTTCTGGGGCTTTTTTGAAGACTTAAAAAATCCACTTCAACTCCACACTGATGTTTTTGAGAAATGCTTGAGCTTGAGGTTGGTTACTTCCAAAATATTACTATTCTGAATGTAAAGGTTTTCAACAAACTCCAGCCTAAGTATTTCACTCCCTGAAAACCACTAAGCCTTTGCCTATTAATTGCCTGCTTATTTTCTACTCTACTTGGGCTATTTATACTGTCAGGTTCTGCTGACTATGGGGGCTTCCAAAGCGGGTCCTTACTAGGCGGACTCGACGTCTGAGGGAGTAGTCCCAGACAGAGAGCAGGAGTTCCGGAGGGAGTCCGGATGATTGGGAGGTGCTCCGGGGTTGTGCGGAGTACCGGGGATTTGAGCAGAAGGGTGGTTGAGGTTCCGGGCAAAGTCCGGGACCAAGGGAGGTGGTGCGGAAAGTGTGCGGAGGCAAGAGAAGAAAAACTGGGAGACTGAGACGAAGTCTGGGAGACTGAGGCAAAGAAAGAGAAAGAGACTTGGAGAGAAAAGAGATATAGATTGGCAGACAAGTTAGACAGACAAGCTCGTACGAAACGGAGGTACGACAAAGTAACGGCAAAGGTAATATCAAGACTGCTCTCATGGAACGCTATCTACGGGTTTAAGTAGGGAGGTCCGGGACCGGCTCGGGGAGGTTTCTAGCCTGGGGGTGACAATCAGGGTTGGTGTGCAGGGCTGTGTATCCGAGGTATTGAATGGCATTGGAGATGATTGTGTGGGGCATTCGGGGGTGGTCGCGTGGGAAGCCAGATGATTGGTGGGTGTTCAGGTTGGTAGGTTGGGTAGGTCGGGGGTTTTCGGGGTGAAAGCGGGCGCCAGGCTTGATGGGGGGTTGATGGGAGTTGGGGTGCTGGGGCTGATGGGGGCGTGCCAGGGTGCCGGGTTTGATGGGGGTGTGTCCCTTGGGTTGTTGGCAAGGGTCCTGTTGTCCTGGGGCAGTTGGGATGGTCGGGTGGGCGTCTGGGGTTTGGGACTTAGTGCAGGTCGTGACATATACCACTAACAGCATTCATGCACCCACCCTCATTAGAGAGTTCCACCGCACCCACCTGGATGTGCCCTGGGCCATTCAAGGCATCTACCCTATCTCTCCAACTGACCTGGCAATTCAAGACCTGTTTTACCCTGCCCATCAAAACACCACACTTTAAGGAAGGGTGTTTACATTCTTTCTTTTCATTTTCATTCACTATTGCTATCCTCATTTACCTTGTTCCTTATGTCAGCTTTGGTTCCAATGGCTGCTTTGTCAGCACACACCCCAACAGCTGATTATGTCAGCCTTGGTTCCAACAGCTGCTTTGTTAGTGTGCACCCCAACAGCTGCTTTGTCAGTGCATGCTCCAACAGCTGATCACTTAATTGGGTCAGGTGACTCTCTGCAGTATTTTTGGACTCCTGGCCTCTGGGGAACCTTAGATTTGTTCTCTTTGGATTTTTCTCTACCAAGTGATTGATTAGTTACTCTTACTGTTGTACCTACTCCTAATATACTTTGGATTTCCCTCTGCCAGTTGTGTGATCAGCTGCAACTCCCAGAGGTCATCCTTACAGTCTATTTCTTCACTTCTCAGCTTTGCTCTCAACTCTCTGAATCTCTGCCTACTTGGTTTGGGAATAGCACAGGCCACACTCTTTTGATTTACTCAGTCTGATGCCAGACTCCCTTAAACATCAAATTGGTCTGAGCTTCAAAAGAGGAAGTAATTCCTGCCATCAAGCCATCATTTACTCCCTCTTTTCAGACTCAGCTGCACATGTGATCTAGACATGTATCAGCAGGTGATCTAGGCATGTGATCTAGGCATGTGACCCAAACAGGTGATCTGGACATGTGATCATCTTATATCATGTGACTTACTTTTATTTTCTTGAGTGCCTGGCAAGGTGAACTTTTAGACTTGTTTTTTTTTGAATCTCCCTCTGCTAGGTGTGTAGCTATTATTACTTACTTATATATACACTAATACACTTTGGATCTTTCTCTGCCAGCTGTATAACTGAGCCATAGCTTTCAGAGATTGCCCTTGCATTTCCATATATACAAAATGGCTTAGAATTAACTTTTCAAAGCATACTAAGGAGTGGAAAGCTCAAAGACATGGACATCTTTCTGCTCAATGAAAAAGATTGTGACAATTTAAAGGCTGTTAAAACTCACATGTGGCTAAGCTAGCATGACTCAATGTCTGGCAGTGCAATTGAACAAAGTAGAGCAGAGCTGTCAGGTTCTGTGGACCCAGGGACTTTTTCCAAGAAGCAACGCCCTTACAAGATGGACTTAAGTGCTGAACTACATGTGCTCAGGGTGTCAATGGCTCCAGGAGGTGTTTCAGAGTGTGGAAAAGTCAAAATGGGCAAGTCCAGAGTTAAATGACTTGTTCTGGGGTTTAGGAATTAGAGTTAGGTGAAGGTCAAGTCAAGAATGGAATTCCTTGATGAGGCCAGAGTTTTGATAAGTAGTGTAGTGCATGCCAGTCAATATAGTGCATGCCAGTCAGGGTAGTGCATGCCAGACAAGTATTCACAGGGGCAAGCATGAAGAGAGACAGAAATGGCAAGCACAAAAGAAGTAGGAGATCACAGTAACAGTTGTTCAATATCAAGACTAAGGTATATCTGAGCTATCTATAGTCTTATATACTTCTAGCACAGCACTAGTTCTAGGTATCTACAATAGAGTCTGAGACTCTATAGAGAGTAGCGGAGCAGATAAACAATTGTATACCTAATAGATTATGCAGATGGTGTGATCTACATTGGTCCTGATGCTTAATAAATGATGCAGATTGTACCAGACTCACTGAGAGATGTGACAATGGTTTATAAAATGGCAGAAGAGTTTCAGAGGAGGTTCAAAGAGATGAAGACATGTCAGGGGATCCGGTGATGCGCCCAAAATTTAGCTAAATGCTTTCTTAGTAAGCTGCACTTAGCGTTGTTTTGCGTTGGGCTCGTGGAGTGTAGAGGGAGTCCCAGGCAGGTCCCAGTTACTCGATCCTAGAGTGTGATGTAAGGCAGCAAGGATGTTGCCATCAATTGACGGCAGGTGGTAAGAGTTCAAGAGGGACGGTAGACGATACGTAATAAGCTTACGAAGCTTCAAATCTTTACTGTCAGTGCTAAGAGGCGGCAAGCATTGGCACCAACAACGAAGGTGTACTTGTATAGTACCGTTCAAGATGTGGAATGAAGGCTGCACTGAGAACCTTTGTCGGAGATGGAGAAAGGCAGAGTCACTAATTGCTTAGCGCCTCGAGCGAGCTCTTAGAGATCTGGACTTTGGAGTGAAGGTGCTAATTCAATGATTCTCTACTGACAAATAGTAAGGTATTTATAGTAAGTGACAGCGGCGACTTAGTGAAGGGTCAGCAACGACTCTAATAGTTGCCGCTAATGAAATGTAAGTGAAAGGTCCAATAATAAGACTATAAAGAAGGTAAATGATATCCAGGGAGCGTCATGCGAGTGGTTAGCTTGGGCATGCTGCCACATAATGTGCAGGGCGTCAATCAAAGTCTTGACAAGGGTGGGCGCTAAATTGTAATGTGGCATGTGGTGGCAGTGACTGAAAGTGCCAGCTGTTGATCATCTGTCATCATTGAGTCAAATATGGACATATTCCAACTCGAAGAGGAAGGCCAAGCCAGCGATGATCTGCCAATGCCGGCGGGGAGTGCCGGCGGAGTGTGGGGCCTGTATGCAGGGGCGTGCTTTTCATTAATCATCCTGGTGGGGGTGGCACGTGCAGGTAGGGGTCGTGATGCATCACATGACTGGGACGTGTCGAGTTTGGAGGTAGTGGAATGCTCCTCATGGAGAGGAGAGCCTGCAAGCTGGTGATGTCTGCAACTTCCTGTGGAGCAGGCAGCAAGGCTGACTGTCACGTGAGTAGTTTTACCGTTGCCTGTAGATGTTGTAGTTGGCTGCAAGGATGCGTTGGTGCTGTGTGGGGGACTTGCTCATAGGGGGCTGCTGGAGTCTTGCCACCTTGGGTCAGTACTGGTGTGTTAAAGGCTTAAAATGTGTTGGGCCAAACTGGGGGCTCATCACCGGAGTAGGCAGGGAATGACATTGCAAGGTCTGAAGTAGGCAGGAGATGATGTGGGAAGGGTCCAGAGTAGGGAGAATGTGACAGTTGTGACATTTGTGACATCAGGAGGTCTGGAGTAAGTGGGTTGTGACAAGAGCTATGTCAAGATAGTCTGAAAGTCTCAAGGCTATATGTGCTAAGAACATGCCTACAAGAAAAGAAAATAGCTGAGATTTGCAGTTCTTGGCACATGACAGTACCCAATCCCTGCTTGGCAGGTGGTGCCATTCAATGCTGTAGGTAGGTCCAAATATGGCCATGTGTTGATGAAGCACCCACCAGGTAGACCACCTGAGGTAGGCTCAGGTGCATCATAAATCATCTGTTATTGGGCATTTAGCAGGCTGCTATTTTGTAGATGAATGAGCAGAGAACAGGTGTACTCACAGCCTCAGTGTCTGTCAAATCAACACAAAACTAGATTAACAATCATGTGATCACTAATTGTAGCCTGACCCCAAACATTTAACCAACCAACAGTACAGCCCATGGAAACACATCCCATTAAGATTCATGCTGACTTTAAAGATGCACTGAATTGTAATGGTGGCATCACAGGACTCATTGAAATGGAGGGTTAGAGTTTCAATTGTTAGCATTTCCATTGTCACAATATCACACCAGTTGCTTGCTCATCACAATCACACTGGCTAATTACACAGAGCCACTGGCCACCACCACCAGTGCTTTGTGCCACATTTTTCATTCTTCTTGATGTACTCTCATTGTTCACAATATGCATATATATTCAACTACACTAGATGATCCCCTCAGTCAATTATACCAGACTGAGGGGTGAGTAACTGCACATACCATTCAATATACTTACAAACTGACTGTGCCCATAAAGTAAACTTATGTTTGTCCTTAGGTACAGTCTATGTAGTATGAAACAGATATTAATCATCAGTCTTTGGTAAAGAACTCCATGTATTTGACCTGTAGTACGAAATAGATATTAATCTACAGGTCAGAGTAAGTAATGAGTGAGATTTATAAGTAATCGAATTAACGTACCCTCAGTCTTTGGTAAAGAACTGAGAGGATAACGTAGTGGAGTCGCCACAAGAGAACGTATGGTGGCTGAACCAGCTTTACAGTCCGATCGGCTTGATCAGGCTGAGAGAGAAAGAAAAGTGGAAAAATAAAAAATATTCGAAAAAACGTTAATTTACCGGGAAGTAACCAACGCCGCCGCCGCAGCGGAGAGTCTCTCACAACAGTCTAATCTCAGTCAATTATACCGGACTGAGGGAGTAAACTTACGTTTGTCTTTAGGTCTGATTTCTAACATCGATATCTGATATACCTCCTTGGACATGACGATATGAATACGTTTCTCCAAATCCATTCCATGTTGTTTGCGATTCCAGCAGTAGTCGTTTTATCTCAGCCTACTAATAAGTAAATATTAGGATTATGAAGGTAAATATTAAAACGTGAAAATAATTAGGAGTTTGGCAAGACAACGAGAGACGGGCCAAGTGAACGCTGTAATTTGCATGATCGTCGGTTACCTATTATGAGAGAGGATCACCCTTCGCAGTCGAAAATTTCTCTTATCTCTAATTTTATCTTTTATCGCTTTTGTGGAGATACTTGTAGTTGTCTCCTCAGATAAGATAGCGCCGTAAATGAACTGCCAAGACTCTAGATGCATTTTACTTGGCTCTGAAATTGGAATTCTGAATACGAGAGTATGTATCAACTATTCATCAAGCGTTCGGTCGAGCCTTCAAGCCATGACTAAGCTTACTTACAGACATCCATCCTCGAGGACTTTATATCCTCGCTCTCGAAAGGCCCGATCGCGTCCAAGCGGGGATAGCCGACGCAAGGCCGGCCCTGATCCGACTTGCTTCCCTCTCCCACCCTGCCTTGGCCTGGGCTTATCGTATGAACAGTGAGAACTGATAATGGGACGAAGCCTATCGACATGTAATTCCAATTCTTCCAATCTTGGTAACCGGATTCTCGTGCCGCAATTGCCGTTATGTCTCCCAGTTATTCTCGGAGTCAAACTGCAGTCAAAATGTTACCGCATTCTAAGCCTGAGCTTCTTGTATAGCCTCGGCACCCCACCTACTCGTCTTCTGTGTGAGAATCATGTCAGCTCCATCAACCAGCAAGGACGTTGTCATAGACCATCCTCCTGCACTCAATGCAGTCGCTACGCTTGATGATGCTGCAGACACTCAAGTTCCTGAAGGCCGTGAAGTCATATTCGTTGGTATGTTATCCGTGTAGCTTTTGAGCCCTCTATGTTTATATATCTTTTAAGTTGGCCTTGGAATGGTTGGAATTGGTACGACTCGAACTTTATCAATCGCTACTGAAAACATCGACAATCATTCTTCTCTCAGCTTTCATTGAAAAATTATTGAACTTGGATGTCAGCCAGAAGTACTTCATCGTCACTTGTGGAGAAGAAAGTCATCTGGCCTATAATCGTGTTGGGTACGTGATGGGTTTGGTTTTTCGGGCCGGTTCTAAAGGCATGCATTCGTAGCTTGACCGAGTACTTCGAGCATCGCAATGTAACCCTATGTCACAGAAACTTTTGTTAATTCTGATAATTGATGCCTCACTTTAGGTCGAAGATCTGTATCTCAACCCTCCATCTTGGTATGCGCAGCACCATCCTCACAGGCTGACTTACCACCTTCAAGAAACCGTCACCCACCTATCGCCCGAGAAGAACCTCATCCACACTAGCAAGAACCGATCCTTCTCTTACAGCAAATGTATCATTGCCACTGGTTCTCGTGCAGACCTCCCTCCGTACGTCCCACCAGACGTGGCAGAGAAAACGCAAGGAGTCTTCGTCTACCGCAACATCGCCGACCTAGAAGGTATCATCGCTTACGCAGAGCAACCTTCCGTCAAACATGCAGTCGTCGTCGGCGGTGGCCTGTTGGGTCTAGAAGCTGCAAAAGCAGTATACGATATGCCTTCGTATGTAACCTGGCTTATCTCTTTCTAGACTCGATCTCAATGAAGAATTAGAATCTCCCGCGTTAGCATCATCAACAGACAAGCCTATCCCCTATCTCGTCAGCTAGACGCTGAAGCCGGTGAAATGGTCCTCCACCAGATCGAGGCCATGGGCGTTCAAGTACTTACGCGATGCTCGCCTATCCGTCAAATTACTCGTGTCCGCACCAATGAAGATGGATCGAGTTCTGATAAAGAGATATTCGCTGGGTTCGAGTTCCAAGACGGGTCGATACACGAAGCGGATCTGGTTATCTATGCCATCGGTATCCGACCCAGAGATGACGTGGCGAAGGCCAGTGGACTGCAGTGTCATCCCCGGGGCGGTATAATCGTCAACGATGACTTGAAGACATCCGTCGACAACGTATATGCTATCGGCGAATGTGCAAGCTGGAGGGAAAACAGTTATGGTCTAATCGGTCCCGGAGGTACGTGACGACTCTCACTTTCCACAGGTACATTATGCTCAAGTCGTGCCGTCTAGTCGAAATGGCCGATATCCTCGCCTTTAACTTAACACAAACGACATCACACGCTCCACGTATAATGAACGCTCCCGACCTTAGTACCAAACTCAAGTGTGCCTTTTCCCTTCCGTGTCCTTCGAGTTTCCGTCTAATTTCGTTCTACGCAGACTAATGGGCGTCGACGTTGCCTCCTTTGGCGACTACTTTGTCGATCGCCGTCTACCCCTTGGCAAAACCCATACCATCAACAAACTCACACCTAAGCCCAGTAATGATCACGACCGCCCAGCCATCGAAATTTCTATCGAGGACGCCAAGGATCCTAAGGCTCCCTCTGTGTCCGAGCCCGAGAAAGCTCTTTCAAGCCACAGAGGCCGCCACGGCGACAACGACTCAAAGAACCAGTCGATTAACTGTCTCGTGTACAAGGACCCCTTCAGTGCGACGTATAAAAAGTACATATTTACTGAGGACGGAAAGTACCTCCTTGGAGGGATGATGGTGGGTGATGTGTCGGACTTTGTGAAGCTTGTGGCGATCGTCAAGAAGAAGGTGAAAACCTCGCTCACCAGAACTTCCTTCATATTGATCTTTACTTTTCCTCTTTCAGAAACCTCTTGATGTTCCTCCTTCCCAATTCATTGTCGGCAACAAGAAAGAAGACGACGACGGTGGGGACCTCGACGACGATGCGCAAGTCTGCAGCTGTCATGTAGGTCCCCCTTTCTTCCCCCATCTTCATCTGACCTTTCACCTGCATTAGAACGTAACAAAAGGCACCATCGTGCAACGAGTCAGAGACGGCACATGTCTTACCATCCCTGATCTCAAAGCGAAAACCAAGATCGGCACTGGGTGCGGTGGTTGTATGCCATTGGTAAGTGCATCGTGGAAACACATCCTAAATTACAGCAATGAATGATTTAACCATCCACGGTGCAGGCGACCAAAATTTTCAATGCGGAGATGAGGAAAGCTGGCCGAACTCTGAATAACAACCTTTGTCCTCACTTCGCGATGAGCCGCCAAGACCTCTTCAATGTCATCAAGGTCAAGAACCTCCGCTCCTTCACTGAAATCATGGATACCATCGGTGTCAACGGATCTTCTATTGGATGCGAGATTTGTAAACCCGCTGTTGCAAGCATTCTTTCCAGTCTGTACGTGCCCCACCTCTGTCCTTCTTATGGAATAATTCTGACGAAATCAGGTACAACGAACATGTGATGAAGCCCGCACACCACCAAAATCAAGACACTAACGACCGCTTCATGGCCAACATGCAGCGCAACGGAACATTTAGCGTTGTTCCTCGTATCCCGGCAGGAGAAATCAGCCCCGACGGTCTCATCTCTATCGGTAAAGTAGCGAAGAAGTATGGGCTTTACACAAAGGTACGATCCTATCTTGTTATTCTGAGATCATTCTGGCTGACTATCGTTTAGATTACTGGTGGACAACGCATAGACATGTTCGGGGCGCGGAAGAACGATCTTCCCGCTATCTGGGAAGAGCTTAACGAAGCAGGGTTCGAAAGCGGTCATGCTTACGGGAAGAGTCTACGGACCGTCAAGTCTTGTGTCGGTACTACCTGTACGTACTCAGCTCTCGTTTCCATTCCTCTCATATCATTCCATTTTTAGGGTGTCGCTACGGCGTTGGTGACTCTGTTGGCTTAGCCGTGCAACTCGAGAACCGTTACAAAGGTGTTCGTAGCCCGCATAAGTTCAAAGGTGGCGTATCGGGATGCGTCCGCGAATGTGCCGAAGCTCAAGGGAAGGACTTTGGCATTATTGCTACTGATAAAGGGTGGAATAGTACGCTTTCTTCTTTCGAACTTCTCTGCCAATATCTAATGTGTCCATGGTAGTTTTCGTAGGAGGAAATGGCGGTGCTAACCCAGTATGTATGCTCAAATTTCTTGTACCAATATAAGTTGATAGTATGGTAGCGTCATGCCGACCTCTTCGCCAAAGACGTCCCTCCCTCCAAGGTTGTCCGCATCATCGACCGGTTCCTAGCGTACTACATCATGACTGCGGATAGACTTGAACGCACGGCGCGCTGGATTGAGAGGATGGATGGAGGCATCGAAGTCAGTTGTACATGATGTATATCCTTGATGTGCTCAGCTTCATCTCTGTTGCTTAGAAACTTCGCAAAGTCATCCTTCGAGATGAACTTGGAATTTGCAAGGACCTGGATGCACTGATGGACAGCCTTGTGAGCACATACGAGGATGAGTGGGCTACAGCTGTGAAAGGTACCTCCATATTCTTTTCTCGTTCCTATTGTTCATTCTAAACAATGTAAATCAGACCCCTCAAAGCGTAAACAGTTCAAACAATTCGTCAACACAGATGAAAATCTTCCTCAAAGCGAAGTCATCACTGAACGTGGGCAGCCCCGCCCCGCAGACTGGCCAAAAGCTTACCCCCCAGTCAAATTCACACACGAGGACGTCGTCACCGCTAAATCTGAGTGGAAGTGGATGACTGTTGCGAAGACAGCTGACATGTTGGCAAGTGAGTCTGGGACGACGAGTGTGGCTGTCAAGTACGGAAACACCAGGCTTGCAATTTTTCATGTCCCCAATAGAGGGTACTATGCTACGCAGCAAATGTGTCCTCACAAAAGGTTCGGACTCGCGTTTTGACGATGTTTTCGTGTATTGAAATGAGTCGATAGAGCCTTTGTTCTTGATCATGGTATCATCGGTGATACTACCAATGGCAATCTCGTAAGTTCTTTTCATCGTTCCTCACAACTTGGGCTTACCTATTCTTAGTATGTCTCCTGCCCGCTTCACAAGCGTAACTTCGCCCTCACTGGCGGGGAATGCCTAAACGACTCGGACTATCAGATTTTAACGTTTGATGCGCGCGAGAATCCAGACGAGAAGGACGCAATTCAGCTCTTACTCCCTCCGGTCGAAGAGCTCGACAGTGTGATAGGTACTGATAAGTGGCTTGTCAGGCAGGCTGAATCGGAAGCGTTCGGGCTGAACGCAGCGACGCAGGTCGAGGTTGTGGGGCCAAAAGGCCTGACGGCAGACGCTTCTTCGGCTTGTGGGGATGGTTCAGGTTGTGGAAACAGCAACTTGGACTGGTAATTATGATGTATCATGCATATTTAAGTCAAATTCTGAACACCTCTCGTCCACTCATGGTTTCCTTCCGGGAGAGGTAACGTGTTAGTATTGAAGAAAACATAAATTCGAATCGTTAAAGGTTGCCTCGTTCATATCCCTAATGCCTAATCTGATACCCAACTTTTCGCACTCTTTAAATGGAAACGATGCCTCTTCCTTCTCTCCGTACCGATATCCAACAACAATCGTTTAAGCACGCCAGCCATCCATGCCTCACTGGATCGAGAATCTGTCCTAACGACGCCATAAGGCTGCATGATAATCATGAAATTTCTCAAAGTCAGCGAATGCTGTGTGCTGGAGAGTTCGTTCTCCTCGTGATGAACCGCGTAACTATCGCGATCAAGGCCGTGCGTGCCCAATACACACCCGACTCAGCTCGTGTATATGTAATTAGACGAGAATGTTTTTGGATGCCTATGACATCGGTCTTCCCGCCGTAAACGGTCCAAAAAAAAGAATGTTTGGGAGAGTGCCGGCGATAATTCATTTTTATTTAAGCACGTGATAATATGATACGCACGTGGCATCAAAATATGAGGGATAAAAGTAAAGGGAGTAAACCCTGTTCTACCTTTGGACACCTCGGAACACAATTTCCAGAGGGTATGTTGGTACTTCAAGTGATCCTCTATCTGCTGTGCTTAAATTGGGTCTGATGCAAACAAAGCTGACCTTGGCCCTCATATCTGGTGCAGTCACTGCTCTGATTATTATGGACCTCTTCCACAGGAGAGCATTCTTGTGCATTCAACATTCAACGTATGCAGTCAGATGGTTGGTAGTTCCATGAGATATATTGTCCCAAACAGGAGCTCCACAAAGGTACTGGACGCATTGGACATGTGATTCTCCTGCTATCTTTGTCGGTCATGCATGGTATCTTAGTGAATCCGTCTTATCTCTGCACTTCCTACTGATACTTGGTTTTGAAAGTTTATCTACTCTGCTGCATACCTGTTGAGATGTCGAAGACTATCTGGCGACGCTGTGCGTGTGATTCTCTCGTGCCTTCTATATCTTTTCTGGCCTTTTATGAACGCATGTTTCCGTAAAGAGAATGCAAACAACACCTGTCTTTTGTCTTATCTTCTTCCACATCCATATTTATCTGGCACAGAAGGTCTATCTACTCTGCCAGGTATTTGTCGAGCTATCGAAAGCTACCTACCACATTGGGCATCTTATTCACCTGTTATCGTCTTCGGCCTTCCATGATCATCTGGGGATATTTGGCGGGGCAGTACATATAATTTGCTTGTCTCCCAGTGCTGTTTCATCCATTGCAACTGTAGTCGTCTATCATGTTAATTCCCAGGTTTTTACTCATTGCTAGCAGTCTAATTCAGCCTGCGTGGTTGGCCATAATCCCACAAGTAAGACAGCCAATTGCGCTCCCCGATCTGTATGAGGCCTCGATAGCCGAACTACAAGCTGGACTGGACGCAGGCCGCTTTTCGAGTGTTGATCTAGTGAAGGTGTGGTTCCATCAGCTATAGACTATATAATTGATTTCATGCTCTGTACCAGGCCTACATCGCTCGTATTGAAGAGGTCAATCTTAAAGGTCCGGCTCTTCGTGCTGTGATCGAGACAAGTCCATCTGCAATTGCCACTGCGGAGGCACTTGACATTGAGCGTAGAACCCAAGGCCCGCGAAGTGCATTACATGGAATCCCGATTTTATTAAAGGTAAAAAAGGTTCACGTCATTCAGTATGAAATCATCTAGATGTCATCGAAACAGGACAACATCGCGACTATCGCCTCTGAAGGTGACTTCAACGTATGTTGTGGAAAAAAATATGTTCTAAGACTACATAATAGGGATGAACACTACAGCGGGTTCTTTCAGTCTCCTCGGATCCGTAGTTCCCGATGACGCTGGAGTCGTCAAACGTCTCCGCAAAGCTGGGGCAATCATTCTTGGTAAGTCCGCTGTTTCTCGGTCGATTTTGACCGTTCACGACATGTCACTTCAGGTAAAGCAAATCTTTCAGAATTTGCTGAATACCGTGGAAACCTTGCATCTGGTTGGTCTGGAAGAGGCGGCCAGTCTAGCAATGCTTACTTTCCGAGCGCTGATCCATGTGGCTCTTCTTCCGGTTCAGGCATTGCTGCTTCTATCGGCTTGGTCGCAGTGACTCTTGGGACAGAGACAGATGGTAGCATCACCTGTCCCTCAAGCAGAAATAACATCGCAGGTATCAAACCGACTGTGGGACTTACTTCCCGTGCAGGAGGTAAGACTAGGTTCAGGTTCAGTCTCTGATGTTTTGTATTCATGTCTCTTAGTTATACCGATTTCTGAACATCAAGACACCGTTGGGCCTATGACGCGCTCATTGACAGACGCTGCAATTGTCCTTTCTATCATTGCTGGCCCTGATCCAAACGACAACTTCACTCTTGCCCAACCAGGAGTCGTGCCCGACTTCACTCAAGCCCTTCAGAAAAACGCACTCATGGGCAAACGTATTGGTGTACCCCGTCGAGTTTTTCTCGACGCCACATCCAACAGTCCTCTTGACATCTTGAATGCTTTTGAAGAGGCTCTCAATATCTTGCGCAGCTTGGGTGCTACAATTATTGATCCGGCTGATTTGCCCTCAGCTGATGAGATCCTGGCATCGAACAATGAAACCGTCGTCCTCGATGTTGACTTCAAGGCACGCAGAAAGGTACACTGCACCTCCTGATCTCAGACTCAACCTCGGATAGGTACAACTAAACAGCTACTACGCAAACCTGAAATCGAATCCATCCGGAGTACGAAGTCTCGCGGACTTGATCGCTTTCGACAACGACAATCCATCACTTGAAAAGCCCTCGGGATACACCGATCAATCCATGTATGTTCTGGGGGCTTAGCTAGCCATTGCTGACACAAATCTACTAGCTTCATTGAATCGCAAGCCACAAATGGTTTCGACGCTGCTTACTTTTCCTCGCTCGCCGCTGACCGCGAAATGGGCGGAGCCCAGGGGATCGATGCTGCTCTTCAAGCCCACAATCTTCAAGCCCTAGTACTTCCTTCCGACGGCTTCACTACAACACCCGCAGGTGTGCTCTTTATCTCAGCAGTTAGTGTCTTTCACTGAGGCACAGTCTTGCAGCTATTGTCGGATATCCTATCGTTACTGGTACGTCACGTTGCATGGTATTTCCTCGCCGTCAGGTCTAATCTTTGCATTCAAAGTACCACTCGGATTCTTTAGCGACAACGTCACAATCGGTCGCGCAGGTCCAGAGACCGTGTACCCTGCGCCAGGTGTCCCATTCGGGCTTTCGTTTCTTGGAACTGCGTTCTCAGAGTTCGACCTCATTGGCTTCGCCTATGCCTATGAACAAAAGACACAAACCAGACTAGCTAGGAAGGCATTCCCGGCGGCTATACCAACGACTCAATTGAGTGACATCGTGTTACCTACAGATCATTGAGGTTCCTATCTCCTTTCATTTTGATTACTCTCCAACGAGCGAGACCAATCTTCGAAATGCCACTCTATTTGTCGCAGATGTACTGATTGCGCCTCTTGAAAGCCTGTTGAAAATCCGTTTATATGACAATAAACATGAGATTTGGCACAACCCATTCTCCAGGAAACGGCGGCTATTTCACTTGGGGCCTACTTGAGAAGCGACTCATGAGCGCTGTCGTATTTGTGTCGCAACGCGGCAGTGATATCTAGAGGCGTTTGATCAGCGTCTCATATGTTCTTCACCGAACACTGCAGCATTTATCCCTCAGCACATTCTGGACTCTAAGTATATCCGCGGTGATTACCGTACTTCCAAAGCCTTTCAAGCCCAATCCAACACACGAATGGTACGACGGCTACTCGGCATAACACTGCCTCCATCAAGCCAACCGCACATACGTATGGAGACAAACGTCAGCACTCTTGATCTTTCACTCTCCGACTGGCAATGTCCACCTTGGTTAACTTCATATTCTCCGACACGGATATCCTCGAAAGCAGACTTACTCCAGAAAACCGCAATACCCTCTTAGCATACAGGGTCAGCTCCACCACTGAAGGACTCTTCAGAGACATACCAAATTCGACTAAAGTTGAATCTCTTGGTTCTGAACAATCCCCAAATTGGATTCCACAGTCGAATATTGACTGGAAACACCACGAATTCCAAATCGGCGCAATCAAACGCAAATGGCGTGATGTAAACCATAAACCTGGGTTGTTTAGCTCGTAAGTCCATATAACTTAGTGTAAATACCTCTCAAGACCATGCGTTGATTGATACATTCAATTAGCACCCTGGAATGGCAGTGGTCTAACGTCACCTACGCGGTCAAATACAAACAACATAAATGGACTGTAAATCCCTCTCCAATTTTCAAGCATTAACCTGTTGACTCTGGATAATCAGGCAGCACGAACTGACTCACAAGACACTATTGTTGCCGAATTGATTCCCTATGAGACCCACCTCTTCAGCAATGAGATAGATCCGGCCGTCTTGTCGATTTCACCTAATCTTGCATCAGAAGACTTGGCATTTCTATTGCTCGTAATGCTGTACTCCGAATGTATGCGATTGGAAGATAAGGTGGGTAGCAGAAATGGTAAATAATTCACTTGCCGAGCGCTTACTTGTCGAATTTGTTTAACCTTTTTGTCAATACGAAGCAGAAGGGCTACTATAGACGCCATCAGGGAAAGTTCCACTCCTTAGTGGCTCATAAATTCAGGTCGTAGACAGGATTGTACAGCCCAAAGCCCCAGGCAACTTTTTTCGCAGTAAACTGTTTCTTCCGTCTGATTTCAATGAAGAATCATATGCATGGGCAATGTCCATAGTCTGGGTGACTATGCGACATGCGGTGGAAGCACCAACATCAAACTCAAGCTCGTGGGTGTGAAGAGCAAACACGAGCTGCAATAAAAAAAACGTGTTTGGAATACATATGCCACGCTCGTGGCCGAAAATCAATCTCAATAATCACACACAGGGTCTTTATCAAGAGAATAACCATGTGGCATCCTATGTCCCAGCAAGAAGGAACCGCAAGAAAATGAGTTCCAATTCGTCGCTCAATCCTTCGATTATCCGTGATGACATCTGCAAAGGAAAAGGAAAGTCACTCAGGTAAAATCAAAAGATAGGTTTCCCCACAACTGTGGAAGATGGCTGGCGGTGTGATTCCATATACAGCAGGACCATTGCACAGAACACCGTCGTTGAGATCCATCGACGGATGAACCATTACTAACGCGGATCCTCGTCAAAGCTTCTCTAGCTGTGTGCGAGGATCATGATATACTCCATCAGGTGAATCAGTTTGAGCAATCTTTCAGGCATTGAGCGTTCAAGGGTGTGAGGGAAAGCGCAGGGGACCGATCCGTGATTTCGCATCATCAGATAAAGCACCAAGGATATGGAGAGAAGACGATATGAATGCACAAGTCGGCGTCCAAGCCTAGATCTGAGACATGCCCCCAGTGAGCCGTTGCATAGTACAGTGCAAAAAGTTTGAGTGCTAGCTAGCGAGCGGTTGACTGTAGCCTGTCGTTGTGCGTATATTGGGGTTTGAGGAAAAACTTGTCACTCTGCCGGTAAGTGTATGGAGTCGAGACCAAGAGGACAATTGTCTCAATAGCTCAGTGGTTAGAGCATGCGATTGCAGTTCTGTACTATCGCGGGGTCGGGTGTTCAAATCACCCTTGGGACTTTTTAGTATCCAAACTTTTTTCTTTGTCCAAACTGACTTGTACCCCGCGCACCGTATGTAGCTCCCTTTTCCTTCCCCTTCCTTGCGCCACACTCACTCGTTCATTGTGTTTCATCTACAGCTCAGCGCTCTCACGGCCATGGCTCGCGCAGGCCTGCGACTCTCGCTCGACGACGGCGTCCCAACGCCCTTCGGCCCACGCAGGGGGACGCTCGTCCTGTCGCGTCCGTCTGGGAACAGCATAACGCTGCACACGCCGACGTTGCTCACGCCGACCTCGCGCGGGGTTGTCCCGCACCTCACACGCTCACATGTGCGCTCGAGCGACGCCATCGGGCTGATCCACGTCCCCTTCGAGACCTTGTGAGTGCTTTGCAACGCCCCACCCAAATGATTGCAATGGTGAACGCTGCACAGCCTAGAACAGTCCCCGCCTGTACCGACGTTAGCCCCCGGCCCAAATGCTCTGCATCGGTTCTTGGGGTTTGAGCTGGACCGACACATCGTGAGCCTCAGCGTGCGCGATCCGGACGATACACGAGCGATGCCGCCGAACGGGAATGGATTTCTGAACGCGTACAGTCTTCGCGGTGTACGCAAGGTCACGCCAGCGGACTGGACGAACTACACTCGCGCATGCAGACCTGACCTAGTCGTGGCCCTCTCTGATACGCCACACACTGCCCCTCCCTTTTCCCAAAAGCGGCTGACAAAAAGCAACGAACGCTCCACGGCCTGGCTCGCTTCTCTGCTCGCCCCAAACCCCGATCACTCCCCGTCCCCCGCGGTCCTCGTGCACCTCGCAGGCTGCGCATCGCACGCGGCCCGGACCGCATTCGCCGGCTCGCTCACCGAGCCCCTCAACGCGCTCGAGTCGTCCTCGATCGGCGGGCTGCCAACGTACGATGCAGGCGTCGCGGGCTATACCGTCGATCTCCGGCCCCTCCGGCTCGCCGCCTCCCCGAACCAAACCACCGCACTCCTCCACGCCTCCCTCGCCTCCCTCCCGCCCACCAAACCCCGCTTCGCGCACGGAGCCAGCGGCCCGCACGACATCCTCCGCCTCATCCGCGACGTGGGCATCGACGTGTTCGACGCGCGGTGGGCCGTCGACGCCGCGTCGTGCGGTGTCGCCCTCGATTTCGCGTTTCCCGTCCCCGCGCTCGTGTTGGGAGCACAGCCAAAAAATTTAATCAAGATAGGTCACAATCTCTACGACACGCAGTACCGCCTCGACTTCCACTCCCTCTCGTCTGCCGTCTCCCCCTGTCCATGCATCGCGTGCTCCCCCACCCCACCCGCGCACCACATCGTCCACGGGCCCTTTGAGTCTCCTTCTCCTTCTCCCGATTCCTCGAGCTCGTCCGCTTACACCCGTGCATACCTCCACCACCTCCTGCATACGCATGAGATGTCTGCGCACTCCCTCCTCGCAGCACACAACCTCGCTGTAGTCGCTTCCCTGCTCGACGGTGTGCGTAGTGTGCTCGCTTCCGCCTATTCCACTGTCTCTGTCTCTGACTCTCCTACCACCACTAACACCGTCTTTGCATCCGAAGTCCGACGATTTGAAGAGACGTACCACGACGTCGACGTTGAAGGAGAGGGAAACGTGTTACACGACGCACGAGCGATGTGGGCGGACGTGGAAAGGGCGCGGGGGAAGGGGCGGCTGAAGCGTGAGCGCGAGCGCGCGACTGGTGTGGAGGAGGACGGGGTGGCAGAGGGTGTAAGTGGTCAAATACAAGTTAGTTGTTAGATGGTATGCGAGCGGGAGGAAGGAATACATGTACAATTGTCCACAACGGATGTTAACTGTCAGGGTCAAGCTTGGTATAAAAACGGAAGATACCAACTATCTCGAAGGTCTCTTCTCGCGAGTATACTTGATATAATAATAATGCGAGGAAAATTCAAGAAAACTTTACAGGTTATTAGATACAGTCCCGACGGTGGTTCGAACACCGGACCATGCGATAAATATGCAAACAACTGCAATCGCATGCTCTACCACTGAGCTATCGAGACTTTATTCGTCATACAACCTGACAGTCTATACAATACTACCCAAGCCAATACGATAAAGCAGACCACGGAAAATGGAGAAGGAATGAGGAGAGTAAATCACAGGGAAGGAAGATAGGACATATACCGCAGATCAAGGATGTCGTTAGGCTGAGGAAACTGCCCAGACTTGGGTTGGAATCGAGTTTAAAAAGGAGACTCAGAAAACTATGAACCGGAGGACGTAGATATTCCGATTCCGTGCGTGTTACATACGCAGGGAAAGAAAGCAAAGTGCATACTTGAAATCAAATGTATAATGAAATCTCTCAAGTCGTCGACCATCTCTCGAGCTTTATTCTGACCTCAAAAGAAAACATGGACCTTCACAGGGCTTCTTCAGTTTTTCGTAGGTCCGGCCTGTCACCCAAAGTTGTTGTCGCTGCAGAAGAAGGATCTGTTTTTTTCAGACCTGTAATGAGCTTGTTCACAGCTTGCCAAACTTCGCTCTCCCTGCTAGATTGTCAAGGATGCAGGAGAAAATGACATGTGACCTTCCAGACTCCGACTATACATGGTTACCTAATCATTCAATATGTCAAGGCGCTGAAGTGTACTAATTAAAAAAAGCTCTCCAAAATATCGGACTTTTGCTCAGTTCTATCACGAGAAACTGTTACATCATCAACGCTCTTCTAACTATTGCACTCCATGCCGACCTCACTGCCCCTCGATATAATAGACTTAATCCTCTCCTATTTGGGCGGTACTGCTTCAATCGCAGACTGTGCGTTGGTCTGCCATTCATGGTTGCCGAGCGCTCGATACCATCTTTTACCGTGGAAGGCTCTATACCTCGACGAACACATTAAAGCTAAAAGATTCCTCAGTCTTCTGCACTCACCGGATTCCACGCTGTTCTTATTACCAGTCAAGAAACTGTCTCTCGCGCAGGAGTATGACAGCATCTGTGAGGATTCAATCGTTGGGGATTTGCTCGCAAGCGACTTTATTTCATTTCGCTTAGTCACATCACTCGATCTATGCAAAATCAAATGGCGGACGCTGTCACCGTCAGCAGTCGCTTCTCTCCACAGCAACTTTACGTCTGTCAAGAAGCTGCTACTCGGACTAGTCTCCTTGACATTTTCCGATTTCTGCAGCCTTATATTTGCACTTAAAACGTTAGAAGAGCTCACGATTAGTTTTGACGTTGAAATTGATGCGCATCCTTCGTTCATTGATACTGTCAGAAGATCTCATCCCAGTCTTCGCTCTATTTCCGATCTTCTTCTTCATACCTCGACGATCCAATTCTTTGCCAGAGGCATCAGCTATGCATCTGGAATCACCACTCTCTCCCATAACATGTACTATGAAATTGAACAACTCAAAGCATTTGGAGAACTCTTGGAGACGGCTGGCACAAACTTGCGAGTGCTCGAGCTTCGAGTCCTCAGTTGCGATCCTGCGCCAGGTGCAGATGATGGTAAGGTTTTATGTCGACTAACAAGGCAACGTACTCATTGCCGTAGTTTTCTCCGAGCTCCTCGCGTTACGGCACAATCCGAACCTACAAGAAATCGACATTGGACCAGCCTCAAAATCTACTCTTATGCTGTTGCTTCAAGGCCTGAAGATGAACACCAAACCCAACCTTTGTCGGCTGAAACTACAACTTGAGCTATATGAGCACATATTTGATTGGACAGAAGGGCCGCTGGTGGATGAAGCATTGTCGCCGATGCTTCTGGAGGATCCAAAGCTGACTATTCACCTTACTGCCCAACCCATTCGGTGGTGTTGTGGGGGAGAGGAGTCAAGAAAGACCTATCTTCAGAAGTCCTTGGCGAAGCTGAAGGAATTGTTGCCTCGAACGGCACAGTGTTGGACACTCGAAGTCGGACTCCCGTCCGCACGCTTTATGTATCTGCAATCGACCCCATCCGAAATCAAAGTGTCCAATATTAATTGCAATTGTAACCAATAATGTTAGAAATGCCTTTGCCTTGTGCAGTGTCCAACAAGAAAGTTAGAAAATGTAATGACAATCTTCGAGATAAAAAGCATAGAATAGCTCTTTTGTAAAGTACTTGTTAATCCAAAAGTCATAGACATACTCCATGCTATTTGTTTTGGATAATCTATTGTCAGCTTGACTTCCAAAGTGCAGTGTAAGTTCCACCAACGAGTGATCTGCTTAAGAGATACAATATCACCTATAAGCATATGTGATTACTCTCTCACTGTTTTCAGGCTGGTCCGTGACTGCAAAAGCAAGGCACTTTGGATTCATCTTGTTGTTTGCTAGTATTGTCATGGAATTAGCAGCAGGTAGTGCTGGCATCAAGCTGGAGATATTCAACTTAGTGCTCTTTTCTCCTCTGCCCCTTTTCCACCAGTCTGGGTACTAATCCTCCATTCTGCTGACTTTTCTGTAGCACTTCTCCTTTGTGTGCCCCTTGTGACTGCAGTCCATGCACTTGTCAGTGTGATTTGTCTGTGCAGATAATATGTGCATGGATTTTGCTGTGACAACCATGAATAGGCTATGAGCAAGTATGGTGTGCATTATTGGGTAGATAATTACATCAGTGGAAGTACTTGATTCCATTAAGGTATCTGTTATGGCTGCCCAGGATGCAGGCATGGATTTTATGAAGAATATTATAAACTTCACATTTGAAATATTTGTGTCTTGGTCATTTGTCTTTGACCATGTGGTATGTGTCATAGTAATGTGTATCTCTATGTCCATTCTGTTTGCATATTTTATCATCATGAGTTCTTCCTGTGCTTGGATCAGGCAAAGGTCCAACCTTGCATCATGGATGTTGGTCAAGGATTTACATGCATCTGCTGCTGTACCATCAAGCCTAATGCCCAGTGAGAACTGGAACTGGGCTCATCTGGAAATATCTGAGCAGGTCAGGTTCTGTCAGAATGTCTATACATGCCCAGATCTTGCATATGAATTCAGAAATATATTTCAAACCATCCGAGGTGGTACGAAGGGCTCTGAAACTACTCAAATAGATTATCCTTTCATAATCTAGTTCATCTGAGATGTTTTGAAATGTAATAACCATGTATTGCTACTAATAATACTGGTGCTGTCTGAGATTATTTAAAGCATACTGGAGCTGCTATTAGTATGTAATAATACATACTAATTGAGATACAAGAAAAAAAATCAGCAAGTCATAAATGTAATAGGGCATGCACACACTTCAAAAAGTTGTATTGATTGTTGCTTGTCAGCTTGGATGGGCTGTTATCAATTTATCCGGTACTTTTCTTCTTTGTTTACTTCCTTGACAAGTTATTGTACTTCTAGAAATAACATGTGTCTAGCACACCTGAAGGAAATGAATGAAATCTACCTTTTTAGTCTCTGCATTACATGACTTCCATATAGAGGCAAACTCAGCCTCAGTTGCATTTGGGTGGTCTACAAGATAATCAATGACATAGAAGTTCCTATTGTCATGAGATAAACAAAAATAGTTAGAGTTCATAATAATATACTGAGCTGTCAATACTCCATCTTTGGCTTGGAGTCACTTTGATTTCTTTGGAGGACTTGGCTTGCTTTGAGTGGTAGTTTCTAGAATGGTGGAAGTTGGCAAGGGTATAGAAAGATTTTCTCTTGTTGATAAAGTTACTAGAGCCATTAAATATAGAACATGACTTACAGGAGATTGAGAATTAGGTGAACTGCTGGGCAATAGAACCTGTAAGGGTGACCTCTGGAGGTTGTGGCACAATCATGCAATTGGCAGAGGAAAATCCAAAGTATATTAAGATGTGTGACAATAGAACCAGTAAGTACTAACCTGGCAGAGGGAAATCTAAAGAGAACAAGTCTAAGGAGTCACTCTCCCAGTTCTCAAAAAATAATCAAGACTGGTCACATGATTAGTCACATGCCTGGATCACATGTAGAGGTCATGCATATGCCACATGACTATGGATTGTATGCATACAAAGCATGACCTGTCACATCCCTATAATCAGTCAGATAACTTGTGACACAGCCAAAAAGAAGTGGAGGTGCATAGAGAGCTCTGGAGCTTCTGTTAGGGGGCCCAGAGCTGGTGAAAATTAGTAGTCCCCTGACAGAACCAAGGTGGAGCAGATGATAAGATTGATAGATGTATATGTTGAGAATCAGGAATGCTGGTAGTTGAGGTATGGAAAGCTGTTAAGTTGGAAGCTGCATGCATACTGGCTGTCATAGGAGCAGTAGTGGTCATAGTGGTCATTGTGGGTGGGTGGCTATTATGGATGTGGTGGCCATTGTGGACATTCTGGCTGAAGTGGGTGCAGTGGCTGTTGTGGGTAAGGTGGCTGTTGTGGGTGTCAAAGCTTCTTAAGTAGGTAGAGGAGAGATATACAGAAATAGAAAAAAAATGCACTGTTGTTCCCATCATCCTCATCTAGCTCAATTACCAGCACTCCTTCTGGCAAAGAAGACAACTGCTTGCACTTTCTGGGCTTAGCATGGCCAAGATCTTCAAAGCAGCACTTGAGCAATGCATTATTGTCTGCAAAGTTGGATAAAATTTTGTCATAGGATACAAAAGTAATAGAACATACTTGAAGTCAACACTTCCTCTTTCAGCAGGCTTGCTCACCAATCTGGATATCTAATAGTTGAAAAGCATCCAACTTTCCAGTTAGTATTAGCAAATCAAAATTCTTCAAAGTCTGCAAGCATGTGTTGAGTGAACAATTTTGCTTTAGTTGTTTTCTTTTTCCATGATGTGGGATCTATTTTCTTCTGCCAGAGCTCTTGCCAAATTATTTGTGCTGTCTCTGTGATCCTCTTCATCTGCATCTTCAAAATCTTATTTCCATCACTATCAATAAGAAAGCCTGATGCTTTCCTTTATTCTGATTTCTCTATTTTCTTTTGCCAGTCAGATTTCTCCCAAAATCTGACATTTGGGTGCTCAGCTCAATTGGCATAGTCAGGCATTCTAGGGCTACCAAGTCAAAAGTTGCAGAAGAAGGTTGAAATATATCTAGTCTATTTGTTTGAAAAAGTGCTGGTCAAGAGCCAGCCACATCAACAAGCTTTGTAGTGAGATTGTAAAAGTAGGTGAGTTTGGTTCTAATAGTTAAAAGTTTTTAGTAATATATATGCAAAGATATATGCATACTGGAGATGGTCTAATTCTGTTTTGTATTTGTCCAAGTCTGCTTTAGAGTGGTTGTATGCATTTATAAGATCTATATATGCTTTATTGCATGCATTTGTAAGGTCAGAGGGAGAAGCATTGGCCACAGCATCATATAGCTATATGAGTGAGAAAAAGTGAGTCTATTGAAGAGAAGTAGAGCTTTTTATACTTCAAAAGAGTTTGAACTATTATTACATCCTCTTAGTAGCTAATGGTAAATGGCAAGCCAAGTCAATGATTACTGCAGGATCAATAAAAGGGTAACTCACATAGAATTCTGAACAATGGAAATAGTTGTTAGAAAGCTTAGCATACAAATGAGGAGAAGGAATGGAAAAGTTGAATTCAGCAAAATGTCAGGGACCGCTGACCTGGGGGCTCTCTGTAGAGCAAGGAACCCACTAGTCAGAAGGGCTTGGAAGGGTGACAGAAGTGGTAGGAGGCTTTAGTGTAAAGTCCAAAGTACTCCGAGGTAGTCCAAAAGTAGTTAGAAGCAACCAGAGTAAATATAAAGGTTGCAGGAGAACTGAAGAGGAGTAGAAACTGGAGATTGAATAGACAGAGGAGGGAAACAGAGTTTATTGAGAGAAATAGAGCAAGAAACAGAGTAGAGAGGAAATGGATAAGTAGGGAATATTGTTAATACCAAGTTTAGAGACTGACTAAGGTGGCCAGAGCCTTATATACTCGGGAGTCACCAGAGAGCACATAGTATGCAGACTCTGGGGCTGCTAGTTGGCTTTTAGGGGTGTGGGACGAGGAAGGAGGGTTGTGGGATCAGACTAGGCTGGATGGAGAAGGAAGCTGATACGCTGCTAATGTGCCACTGATGCGGAATAGGAGTGTTGATGTGTGGAATCCTAGCAGTGGGGCAGTGTTGGGCATTAGGCAGAGGGGCAGTGGGTGGGCGGGTGGTGGTGGAGGATAGTTTGGTGGGTTGGAGGAGTGGAAAATGAAGTGAGTTGTGATATAATCCCCTGTTTGAGCCTTGAGGTGCAGTGGCGTGAGTGAGCCCATTTAGGGGTGGGTGTGGGACTTGATGGTTGGTCATGCCACTCTAGTTGATTTTTGCAGAGTTGTAGTTGTTATGGTCATCCCTTTGCCATTGTCATGTTCCCACTCCCCCCATTTCTGGCCCTTCAACCCATCCCTCAGGCTCGCATCTCATGCCAGGGCCTTCCTCATTTGCCCCAAGGCTGACTGACTGGTGGCCAGCAGTGGGGGTAGGAGAGGCACCCTGTAGGAGATTGAGGATTGGGGAGTGCAATGCAATATAGACAAGTTCAGGGAGGAGTGGAGTGCACAGTGGGGAGGGGGGTTGGCAGAGGAGTTGGAGAGCAGCAGGGGTGGGGTGGCAAGGTCCCCCATGATGGACCGCAACACCCAATGGGATAGAAGCGCTTTTGACAACAAAGACTTTGACCATGGAGGAGTTGAGGGGGGACATGGAGCAGCAGCAACCTTGGCTGGTGGTGTGGGTCACCACCTCTTGCATGTTGGAACTGGATGAGTCCATTAATTACTCCAGAGGCCCCCAGTTAATGCTACTAGGCTGGATCCATTGGCATCACAAATTGCTGGATGGCATTTTGAGTGTGTAGTTGTTCATCCTTGATGGTTTACGTCAGGTCCAGCCCTGTTATGGCCAGCCCTCCCAGGTTCTGGAGAGTATGTGTGCACTGGAGGATGCAAAGGAGACTCACTGTTGTCTCTCCTTTGCATTTTGGCAGGCTTTGGAACAGGTGGTGACAAATCTTGGGGAAGACTTGCTGGGCCTGGAGTTGGCCTTACAGGAGCAGTAGCAGGACATGGTGATGAGTTTGGGGGTGCTTGAAGTGGAGGAAGCAATGGCCATGGAGATTGTCATGACCCACTTACTCCGGACCTCTGGATGTCACAAATGTCACAACTGTCACATTTTTTCTACTCTGGACCTTCCCACATCATCTCCTGCCTACTCCAGACCTTGTGATGTCATCCCCTGCCTACTCTGGACCCCCTGACATGTCCTGACCCCTTTGAACCTTCTCCAAAACCCCCCTGCCACCTTTATAGGCCATTGTCACACCTTTCAGTGAGTCTGGCATCATCCACATTATCTATTAGGCATCAGGACCATGCGGACCACTGTCCACATAATATATTAGGTATACAATTGTTTATCCACTCTGCTACTCTTTATAGATTCTCAGACTTTATCATAGATACCCGGAACTAGTGCCAGGAGTATATAAGACTATAGGTAGCTCAGATGTACCTTAGTCTTGATATTGAACAACTGTTACTGTGATTTCCTATTTCTTTTATGCTTGCTATTTCTGTCTCTCTTTGTGCTTGCCCCTGTGAATACTTGTCTGGCACGCACTACCTTGACTGGCATGCACTATATTGACTAGCACACACTATATTGACTGGCACGCACTACACTACTTATTAAAACTCCAGCCTCATCAAGGAATCCCATCCTTGACTTGACCTTCACCCAACTCCAATTCCTGAACTCCAGAACAAGCCATTGATGAGCCCCCGGTTTGGCCCAACACATTTTAAGCCTTTAATACACCAGCACTGACCCAAGGCGGCAAGACCCCAGCAGCCCCCTACAAACAAGTCCCCCATGCAGCATTGACACATCTTTGCAGCCAACTACAACACCTACAGGCAACGGTAGGACCACTCATGTGACATTTAGCCTTGCCGCCTGCTCCATGGGAGGGCACAGACACCACCAGCTCACAGGCTCTCCTCTTCACGAGGAGCACTCCAATATCTCCAAACTTGACGTGTCCCGGTGATGTGTCCCGGTCACATGATGCATCATGCCCCTTACCTGCACATGCCGCCCCCACTGGGAGGATTATTGAAAACCATGCCATCACCCCCGCATACAGGCTCCACACTCTGCTGGCACTTCCTGCCACCATCGGCGGATTACTGCTGGCTCAGCTTTCCTCTTTGAAGTCAGAATATGTCCATATTTGACTTAATACTGACAGCTGATCAACAGCTGGCACTTTCAAGCACCACCACTATGCACCACATTACAATTTAGCGCCCACCCTTGTCAGGACTTTGATTGATGCCCTGCACATTATGTGGTGGCACGCTCAAGCTAACCGCCCACATGACGCTCCCTGAATATCATTTACCTTCTTTATAGCCTTATTATTGGACCTTTCACTTACATTTCATTAGCAGCAACTATTAGAGTCATTGCTGACCCTTCACTAAGTCGCCACTGTCACTTACTATAAATACCTTATCATTTGTCAGTAGAGAAGAACAGAATTGCACCCAGCACCTTCACACCCAAGTTCAGATCTCTAAGAGCTCACTCGAGGTGCTAAGCAATTAGCGACTCTGCCCTACTCCATCTCCGACAAAGGTTCTCAGTGCGGCCTTTGTTCCATGTCTTGAATAGTACTATACAAGTACACCTTTGTCATTGGCGCCAATGCTTGCTGCCTCTTAGCGCCAATAGTAAGAATTAGAAGCTTTGTAAGCTTATTACGTGTCATCTACCGTCCTTCTTAAACTCTTACTGCCTGCCGTCAATCAATGGCAACATCCTCTCTACTTTACATCACACTTTAGGACTGAGTAATTGGGACCTGCCCAGGACTCCCTCAACACTTCGCAAGCCCAACACGAAACAAGGCTAAGTGCAGCTTACTAGGAAAGCATTTAGCTAAATTTTGGGTGCATCACTGTTTAACTCTGGACTTGTCCATTTCAACTTTCTCATGCTCCGGAACACCTCCTGGAGCCATCAACACCCTGAGCACACATAGTTCAGCACTCAAGTCTGCCTCGTAAGGGCATTGCTTCTTGGAAAAGGCCCCCGAGTCAGTGAAACCTGACAAAGATAGACTTGAGGACTGGGGAAGCAGTGGGAGAGAGGAGTAGTGGAGAGAGGATTAGGAGGGACTTGGCTAAATGAAGAGGAGTTGGAAATTAGGTAGTAGGAAGGAGCGAGATGGTGTGGTCGGAGCTTGTTTTTCTTTTTGTCTCTATTGTAAATGGTGTATAGTAGGTTGTAAATATTAGGGGGGTTGGAAATGGAGTGAGAAAAAGGAGGGGGAGAAGTAAGTGGATGAGGAGATGGAGTTTGCGTGTTCTGTTTTTCCCTTTTTTTAAAAAAAAAGTTCAAGGAGAAGGAAAGATGGAAAAGAAAAGAAAAGGAAAGTGTGTAGCATTGTCTGTGTTTTTTTTTTCTTTTTTTGTTTGAGGAGGGAGTGTATAGGGGGTGTGGGTGGGGTAGGAGGGGAATGTTGGAGTGGGGGTTGGAGGAGGAGTTGGGGTGCAGAGGGGAGTAGGGGTGTGTTTAGGTGAGTCGAGGATCTTGAGAGTTGTTGGGGAAAAGGCAATGGAAGGTGCGGAGAGCATCTAGGGCTCTGTGGAAGTAATTGAGGGGTTCCCAGGTGTTGTCCTCGGGGCTGTACCCAACCCATCAGACCAGGTAGCATACCTTGCCCCAACAGTGACAGGAGTCTATAACCTTGTTGACTTCATATTTGGGTTCGCCATCACCTTTGATGGGTAGGGGTGGAGCATGCTGGGAAAAGGAGTTGGGAAGGTGGCATTCAAGGAGATGGACATGGAAAACAGGGTGGAGGGATTTTATACTGGGAGGAAGAGTGAGTTGGTAGGCATGGGAGGAGATCTTTTTGGTGATTTTGAAAGGGCTTAGGCATTTGTGATCTAGTTTTGGGGACGGTTGGCAGGTCTTTGTATTCCTCCTATCTAACCAGATGAGCAATCCTACAGGCCAGTTCAGAGTTGCCATTTGCTTAATGTTTGCATGTTTACTGTAGGCTTTGTTGGTGGTGGCAATTTCTTCCCAGAAGGACTCCTGTAGGGCCCAGAGGTCATAAGCTACTTTGTGCATGGCATGGAAGGGGATATTGTGGAGTGAAATGGTGAGATGGGAGTAGTATCCCTTGTTGGCAAAGAAGGGAAATACTCCAGTGGCAGAGTGGAGAGTGTTGTTGTAGGTGAATTCCACCACAGGGAGTTTGGCATGCCAATTATTCTGGAGGTAGTTAACGTAGAGGCAAAGGTATTGCTCCAGTATTTGATTGATGCACTCTATCTGCCCATTGGTCTTCAGGTAGTAGGCAGTGGACAGGTTTGTCCGTACCTCAAGGGCCCAGCATAAGGACTGCCAGAATTTTGACACAAACAGGGGACCCCAATCAGAGACGATGTCATCTGGAAGCCCATGCTTGGAGAAGATGTGCTTGACAAATAGCCTTGCAAGGTCCAGCATCATGTTGATAGTATGGCAGGGTATAAAGATGGCTTGTTTGGTTAGCCTGCATGCTATGACAAGAATGGCATTATACCCATCAGACTCCAGTAGCTCAACAATGTGGTTCATGGAAATGGAAGTCCATGGTCATCAACCCACTGGAAGGGGTTTAAGGAGTCCAAAGGGACGATGGCAAGAGACCTTGGCCTGGAGACAGGGTTTGCAAGAGTGGACATAGTGCATTATATTCTTCTTTAGACCTGGCCAGAAATATGTTTGCATAATGAGTTGGGTAGTTTTATGGATGCCCAGATGTCCCCTGAGTTTGTGGTTATGGTGTTGGTGGAGGACATCCCATCAAATTGTGTGGTGGTTAGGAACATAGATCAGGCCATTTTGGAGAAGGAGTTTGCTGTCTGAGGAGAGAGAGAAAGGCGACAAACCTGGAGATACTTCTGCAGGGATAGGGGTGAGGTCGGTAGGATTTTGGGGGGAGGGCTGTTGTAATGGTTTATCCGCTGTGTCCCTGGGTTCCTTGGCCTTGAAGTACACATTAGGGGGTAAGTTCTGGATCCTACTTAAAAGTCCCTCTTTGTTGAGGAGCACCACTGAATGCAGGTGCTCTGGTGGAATGACTATGCATTGATTGAAGGCATTCGACTTGTCTTTGAAGAACTTCTTTGGGTATACATCCAACCTCCTAGTCAGCACATCAGGCTTGGCCCCAAGTAATCCAGGGCAATAGTGAATAGTGAAGTCATACTCCGGTAGGAGTTCTGACCACCTTGCCTGACGCCTGCTGAGTTGTTTTGTGGTGGTGGAGTACTGGAGGTTGTTATGGTTGGAATATAGCTGGATCTGGTGTCTCGTGCCTTTGAGGTATACATGCCACTGCTTAAATGCTTTGACTATGGCAAGGAGCTCTTTGTCATAGATATTGTAGTTGAGCTCTGCAGCTATCATAGAACAGGTGTAGAAAGCCACAGGATGAAGGTTCTTGCCATCGGAGTCTATTTGGGAGAAGATTTTGGTGATAGTGTAATCAGAAGCATTGCACTCAAGGACCACCAGGAGGGAGGGGTCATAATGTTGCAGGATGGGAGCAGATGTAAACACCTTTTTCAGGAGTTCAAAGATGCTCTGGCATCCAGAGTCCCAATCCCAAGGAGCATCCTTATAGGTCAGGCAGGTCAGACATTTGGTGATGCCAGAGTAGTTGTCTATGAACCACCTGTAGAAGTTTGTGAAGCCCAGGAAGGCTTGGAGCTCCTTGAGATTCCTAGGTCAGGGCCAGTTTAGGATAGCCTTGACCTTGGCAGGATCCATGCAGACTCCCTCTGGGAACAACTCCACTTCCTGGGTGTGAAAAGAGCACTTCTTGGGTTTAGCATGGAGGTTGTGCTCCCAAAGTCATTCTAGGATGCATCACACATGCCCACAGTGTTTCTTGAAAGAATCAGAGTAGATCAGGATGTTGTCCAGGTACACAATCATGAAGACATTGCTCATGTTGTGGAAGATGTCATTCATGAAGAATTGGAAGGTGGCAGGGGTGTTGAACGTTCCAATGGGCATGACTAGGTATTCAAATAGCCTGTAGCAAGTGTGGAACACCGTCTTCTATTTATGACCTGGAGCAGTGCAAACATTGTTGTATTCTGACCTGAGATCAATCTTTGTGTAGGCCTTTGCATTCTGGAGACGATCAACTAAATCCCCAATGAGTGGAATGGGATACTGGTTCTTTTTGGTGATTTTATTGAGTTCCCAGTAGTCAACACACAGCTGCAGTTATCTGTCCTTCTTTTTAACAAAGAGGACAGGAGCTCCCATGGAGGAGGTGGAGGGTCTGATGAAGCCCTTCCTGAGCATGTTGTCTAGGTGTTCCTTGAGTGCCCAGAGCTCTACTTCTGACATGTTATAGATCTTCCTGAATGGCAGCAATGTACTATCATCCAGGTTGATTTTATAGTCATAAGAGCAATGCGGAGGAAGTTCCTGGGCACTGTTTTGGAGAACACATCAGCAAATTCATGGTACTTGGAGGGAATGACTTCTCAAAGGATTTGATCTTCTGATTTCTTTTCCAGAGTAGGTACATCAGCCTGGAAGTGTTCTTCAGGGAGGGTGGGAGTAATATGGAGTTGGTAAACCTGTCCTCCTTCCTGAATAATCTGGGCAAACAAAGCAGCGCTGATGATTCTTACTTGTGGGGAACCTCCTGAAAGACTGTTTGTGGGAGGTTCCTTGCAATAGGGGTGCGGGGATGGGGATCTCAAGCAGGGCTGACCCCTATACCTATTTCAAGGGATATTTGGGGAAAAGGGGGTGGGAATCTTGCTAATCTTGCTGCGGGAGAGGTTGGAGTTAATGTTGGAAGGGGGAATATCAGAGTTCTTGTTGGTCTTGCTGCGGCAGAGGTTGGAATTAATGTTGGAAGGGGGAATATTGGAGTTCTTGCTGGTCCTGCTGTGAGAGAGGTCAGAAATTGATGTTGGAAGGGGGAATATTGGAGTCCTTGCTGAACTTGCTGCAAGAGAGGTCAGCATTGACATCGGAAGGGGGGGTATTGGAGTTCTTGCTGGTCTTGCTGTGGGAGAGGTCAGGATTAATGTTGGAAGCAGGAAAGTTGGGGTTCTTGTTGGTCTTGAGGCAGGAGAGGTTGGGGTTAGTGTTGGAAGGGGGAATTATACCTGTACCTGTATCTGTGGGGGAAAAGGGGATGGAGACCTGGGCCTGTGCATTGAGGAGTAATGTAGGAGTAGGGTTTTGGGTTTTGGGGGCAGTGCAGTGTTGGATTTTTGTGGTGTCTTTTGTGCTACCCTCCCCTTTTAGGTCCTCTAGCACAGGTCCAAGCAGAGAGAGGGGGTCAGGAAGGAGAGGACAATCCTCATCAGGGTCCCTCTCCAATGGTGGGGTTGTGTCAGGACCTTAGGGAGATGCTTGCCATGAGGCGCTCATCTCCCATGTTGAATGTTATTATCATGGACCTCCAGTTCATGTCTAGGTTGGCTTCCCAGAGCCATGGGAGTCCCAGGATTATAGGAGTGGCCCATGATAGTTGCATGATTAGAAGGTCCACTGGGAAGAAAATCCCATTTGCAAGCATGATAGCATTGACATAATGGTGAGTAATAGGTCCTAATTGGGTGGGTTGTCTGTCGAAAAGTTGTAACTTGATGGGAGCATCCAAGGGTTCTACTGGGAGGGTCAACTCTGCACTGACAAAGGTTCTAGTTGCCCCGCTATCTATGAGCATGGGGTAGGAGTTTTGGTTGGACTGGAGCGTGACATCAATGGTGAATGACTTTGTGGAGTTAGAGTGGAGTTTTCTGGGGGAGGCAGAGGATGAGGAGGAGGAAGGGGTGGGGAGGTGGAAAGGAATAGAGGAGGGATGGGGCCCAGGGCTTCTCTCTCAACTGAGGCTCATAGATAGGGAGTGCCAGTCTATTTTAGGATTTGTAAAGTGGAGCCATGGGAGGCCCAGGACTAGTGGGGCTGACTGGTAGAGTTTTGTGACAAGCATTCTGAGTTCCTGTTTGGTCCCATCCTCAAATGTGAGGGGTATGAACGAGTAGTGAGTCATGCTTCTAGCAGAGGAGGATTCTCTGTTGAATAGACACCATCCAATAGGGACAGGAAGTTGGATCAGATGGAGGGAATTTTTGTGAGCCCAGGGTTCGTCAACATAATTGTTGGTCACACCACTGTTCATGAGTGTCAGGGTGGAGGGGAAGGAGTTGGAGAGTGTGGTGTTGAAGAGGAACAATTGTGAGGAGCAGGAAGTGAGGGCAGCAGTATAGGTGTCTGGAGCAGGGGCCAATGTGCAAAGTTGTAAAATGGGGGCCAAGAAGACGTCAGTGTCAATTTCACAGCTTAGCATGTCTTTGGAGTCTGCTAAGTTGCAGTCTTGTTTTCTGCATACTGGAACTCATACTTGTCACTGTCCATAACCCAAACAGCGCATTCCAGGGCGCTGCATTCTGGGCACTCCTGGATAAAGTGTCCTGGCTTGCCACAGAGTAGACAGAGCCCCTTGTTCCTCCTATACTCCTCTATTTCCTCTGGTATGGCAATCCACAGACATCCAGTATTATGAGCTTGATTGGCATTGAGGTGCTTGTCCTTATCTGGATTGTCCCCAGAGTCATTGGGGTTTTTGGCATAGTTATCCATGTCCTGACAGGATAGCCTGGTTTTCCTAATGACGCTGGTCAATTTGAGTTACAAGGCGTTTGAGACTCTCAAAGGAGGTTTGCTTAGGAGCTATGTGGAGAACATTGTGGATGCGTTCTGGCAGGGCTTTGCTAAGCTGAAACCGGAGGGCATGGTAGTTCCATGAGGTTTTGTAAGCTTCTTTCTCAAATTGCACTAGGAATGTGGTGAAGCATTCATGTCAGGAGACATTTTTTTTAGGTTGACCAGGTTGTTCTTGGCATTGTAGTAATGGTGGTAGTGGTTGCCAGGGCTGCCTTGTGGGAGAAACACTCTGATCACTGGTTCTCCACCCTTGGGGGGTCTGGATGGTTTTCTACCTGGTAGGCCACCTCAAGGAGAATCACCCTAGAAGCCTCCGGGGGGGCCCCCACCTGCAGGAGGTGGTCCTGGCATCCAGGCCAGAGGGGCTGGGGAAGGACCAGGTGGGGGTGGGGGGGGAGTGAGGGTTTGCATTATGGGGGGTGGAGGGGGATTAGGAGTGTGAGGTATTAGTAGGAGGAGAAGAGAGAGGGGGAGGGGGAGGGCCCAGAGGAGCATTCCTAGTAGGGTTGAAATGCCAAGGATCTGATGGGGGCATGTGGTTGCTATTTTGCAAGTCGAAGTGGGGGGGTTTATGCTTAAATGTGGGGTGTCTTGTTTCCAGAAGGATGGGGTTTTCCTGAGGGACATTTGGGAGTCTGGGGGGAGAGGCTTGGGGATTACCCTTGGAGATATCAATGTAGCAGAGTGTGCCTTGTGAGGAGTCTGTGTAGTTGTCCTGTCAAGGCCCCAAGAAGGCAGAACAAGCTATTGCTAATCCAATTGGTCCCCATGTCCAGAAAGCACTGGCACTGGGCATGGAGTTTGCCCAGGGTTGTGCAGAGAGGCCTATCATGCATGCTGCAGGTTGGTCAAAGAGTCTGCCCAAGGGATTAAGATCTCAAAGCAGAGCAGAGGCAGCATTGAGGTTGTAGAGGTGTTGTTACTTTGCACTTTGGATGGGGTCCTTGTTTTGGGGTTCTCCTGCTGCTCCTGACTTGTGTCGGATGTGGAAGGAATATGCTGGGTCTGCAGGGTCTTTGAACTGTCTTGGTGATGGGGACACATGGATTTTCTTGACCAATCTGGCTAGCTCTTTGTGCAGAGTGGGGTTATCATGCAGGAGGTTGCTTACCTGTGCTGGGAGGGATCTCTGGGTGAAACACCCATAGATGTCCAACACTTGGTTAGTGCATCCCTCCACATTACTCCCTGCTTCAAGTAGCCCCAACCTGCAAGACAGGTTTTGAGTCCTTCATATCAGCTCTGCACTGGTAATGCAGAGTAACCTCAGGACCTTGTTACTCTGTCTCAGATAGTCTGCTATCCTTTTGCATCACCATGAGGACACTTCTCCAGTTCCCCTAGGCACGTTCCCTTGCCCAAGTGGTGATGGAGGTGGCTGCACAGGTGGAACTGGCAGGCCATCCCACTGGAGGGGTCAGGGGTACACAGAGATATGGGTGGCAATATTTGCCTCTGTGATGTGTGCAGTACCCTGACCCATTGCAAAAGGACCCATACTAGCAGGGATTGGAACTTCTCAATGCATGTGAGGGGTGCCCAGGTGTTTCCAAAGTTGAGTCTGTGTATTGGAGCTCTGTGCGAGATGGGGTACCTGGGCATGCCAGTCAAGGGTGGGGCCTTGACTAATTAAATCTAGAGGTGTCCATGAGCTAGTACTGATTTGCGTACAGCATGGAGACTGAGTAGTACTGTTGGGGTTGGGGAGGAGTAGCGGGGTTATTGTTGGGAGGGTAGGGGTAATATGCAACTAATGGCCTGCCATAGGCATTGACAGGATAGGCTGCAGGAGGGTAGTTTTGGGTGTAGGTCACCATACCAGCTTTTGATGAGTGAGGGGAGACTTGGTATTATGTGAGGGACTGCTGACCTGGGGGCTCTCTGTAGAGCAAGGAACCCACTAGTCAGAGGGGCTTAGAAGGGCGACAGGAGTGGTAGGAGGCTTTGGCATGAAGTTCAAAGTACTCTGAGGTAGTCCAAAGGTAGTTAGAAGCAACCAGAGTAAATACAAAGGTTGCAGGAGGATTGAAGAGGAGTAAAAACTGGAGATTGGACAGACAGAGGAGGGAAACAGGGTTTATTGAGAGAAATAGAGCAAGAAACAGAGTAGAGAGGAAATGAATAAGTAGGGAATATTGTTAATACCAAGTTTAGAGACTAACTAAGGTGGCCAGAGCCTTATATACTTGGGAGTGGCCAGAGAGTGCATAGTATGCAGACTCCAAGGCTGCTAGTTGGCTTTTAGGAGTGTGGGACAAGGAAGGAGGGTCATGGGATTGGACTAGGCTGGATGGGGAAGGAAGCTGATGTGCCACTGATGTGCCACTGATGCAGAATAGGAGTGTTGATGTGTGGAATCCTAGTGGTGGGGCAGTGTTGGGCATTAGGCAGAGCGGCAGTGGGTGGGCGGGTGGAGGTGGAGGAGGGTTTGGTGGGTTGGAGGAGTGGAAAATGAAGTGGGTCATGACACAGAAGTTGACATGATGCATTTCAAGGAAATGGTGACAAGTCCAGCAACATTATCAGGAAACCCATCTTTCATCCCTCCTGCTCACCCTCTAATCCTCCTCCAGCCACCCCTGCTATAATTTTTCTTCATGCATTTTCTCAAGCCCTACCAGCCAGTACTACTTTTAGGACTCTAGCTGCACTAGTTCTCTGTTTGTAATTCATTTACTGTCAGCCCCCCAGCACAGCCACTTCTGGATTTGGACAGTCTCCAGGTTTCCACTGTTTTAGGTTAGGGTTGAGGCTTTCTGTTATTCTGTACAGTAGCTCCCACACATCCAGAGCCTTGAAAGTGCCATCTTTGGCATAGGAAATCCCCAGAATTGTTCTCTTTGGATTTCTCTCTGCCAGGTATGTAGCTATATCTGTACAACCTTAGATAGTACTGAATATACTTTGAATTTCCCTCTGCCAGCTGTGTGACTTACCCATAGCCTTCAGAGGTTGCCCTTACAAACATGGAAATTTTCTCAGTTACCTCACACATAATCTATGTCATACCAGTAACCTGTCACAGTATGTTCTTACACATTCTGCACTTTTGCACAAGTTTATTTTCTTCTAATGGTGCTCTTACTTAATTAAATTGAGGAACTTGATCATCAGACTCTTGTGGCTAGTGAAAACCCTTTCTACAGGCAGGTTCTGGATGAGCTAGCTCAGCTTTGGTTATTTCAATGTTGGCATAACTTTGAAAAAGTACTAAACATAATATTAAGAATTTATTGTTTTTCCTCATTTGCTAGGCTGTGAAAATCAGCTTCTTATTCCTTTAGGTAGAGAGTCAAAGTTTAAGATTACATAGAAAAATCAGAAAAACTTCAGTATAGATATTAAGATAGAATTGCAGGCAGTTTTAGTTGTACACTATTATCTTAACAGGCTGTGCATAGTAATAGCTAGAGTAGAGTTCTAATACTCACCAAATTGTACCTCTTCCAAGCTTGATTTTTCTATCACAAACCAGAATGTGGGCAGTTATTTGCATTGTCACAAGTGGATCAATGTCCAAAGCAGGAATCATCTGCAACACAACCTTTTTAACATGTCCAAATAGTATTGTATGAATCTGTTAAAAGTTCAGGAATTAGATCTGAGTAAACAGAGACCAGTGCCCATGGAACTAGTTCCTCAGAGTTGGACTCACTTTCAGATTTGCTTTTAGACTTGCTTTCAGACTCACTGCCAGAATTACTGCCAGAATTGCTGTCAGAATTGCTGTTGGAATTGTTGGCAGAATCACTCCTTGATTCAATGTAAAAATAAAACTGAACTTCAGCATAACTTGTTTGCTTGTTTAAATTAATCTGAGTGACAACTATTTAGCATAGAATATTCTCAGAATACTATATAAAATTTGCCTTAGCAGTATGAGTGATTTGATGAGTTTTTTCTTTAATACTTTTTATCATTGGAAGTACTGTATATAATTTGTCCAGTTGGCAAAAAAAAAAAATCAGACTCTTCCTTTTTCAGTCTAATTCCAGTTCTGTTCTGTTCTGACTTAATGATGGCAGCTGACTGACAGCTGGCACTTCCTGTCATTGCCTCCAATGTGCTGATGAGACTCCATTCTGGCACAAGGCAGAACATGGCAATTTATGGCTTTCTGACACTTGCCAATGCACTATTCTCTTGCTGACTTACTGCACTCCTTGCCAACTTACCACACTTCTTGCTGCTTTTTGCTGCATTTGGACATATTGGACATGCACAGAAATGTGTAGAATGGCAGAAGGTCAAGTGACAGACAGCTTGAACCTATTTCTTCACTCTTTTAATTACCAACACACTTAGCACAACCCTGTCACAACCCCCCACCAACTCCAAACCCCTCCCCACCATCCCCCCACCCTGAGACCCACCAACCGCCCCCCCAACCACTCGCCACGACCTCACCTATACGTACTCCGGACCATCAAGCATCACCCCGAGGCCATCACGCGGACTGCCCGGCCATCACGCGAACCGCCCGGCCATCACGCGGACCGCCCAGCCATCACGCGGACCGCCTGGCCATCACGCGGACCGCCCGGCCATCACGCGGACCGCCCGGCCATCACGCGGACCGCCCGGCCATCACGCGGACCGCCCGGCCATCACGCGGACCGCCCGGCCATCACGCGGACCGCCCGGCCATCACGCGGACCGCCCGGCCATCACGCGGACCGCCCGGCCATCACGCGAATTGCTCGGCTATCACAGACCACGCCACCACCGGACCCCCCGCCGATCTTGCGGGCCCCCGCGTGATCTCCCCAATACAACCACCAGCTGTCCCGCTGCCACGCATACAATCCCGGGACCCCCTGGACCCTCAGTCAATCTAGCGGGCCCACGTGCGATCTCCCCAATACGACCGCCAACCGCCCATACAATTCCGGAACCCTCCCGGAACCCTTCCTAGACAGAGCCCTCCCCCGTAGTAGTATATAAGGCCCCTAGGTAGCCCCCATGTACCTTAGTCTCGATATTACCAATAACTATCTGTGTTTTGACTTAACTCTCTGTTCGATTTCCCGCGCTTGTTTCTGTCTCTTCCATGCTTGCCTTAATCACTTCTCCGGCACGCACCTCATCGACTGGCATGCGCCCGCTCCTCTAAGTTTGCCTTTGTCTCGTCTCCGGGCATCCCCCTGTCGACTCGACCCCTTTCCCCGCTAAGTAAACCCCAAGTAGGCCCGTCCCCGGGACTCTACTCCCCCATTGTCTTGCGCCCCGGAACTTACCCCGGAGCCCTTGATGCCGCATCTATGTAGTTCAGCACTCGCTTGCGCCTCGTAAGGTCGTTGCTTGCTAAGAAAGGCCCCTGGGTCAGCAGAACCTGACATAATATCGAGACTCTTCCTTACACCGCTCTCGATGGCTACGTATACGCAAAATTATTATCCCCCCGG
>JAGGAT010000198.1:0-55109 GCA_017657195.1 Termitomyces sp. T70a | reverse complement strand
GGCAAGGAAAGTTGGCAAGGACATGGGAAATGCATGGTAAGAGACGGTATAAGTGCGGCAAGGGTCGGCAGTGCATGGCGAGTGTACCATGCATCGGTAAGTGTTGTGTTATGCGCTGAGCCACGTGAGAGGCTCATCAGCGTCAATCAAAGTCCTGACAAGGGTGGGCGCTAAATTGTAATGTGGCGTCTGGTGGCAGTGACTGAAAGTGCCAGCTGTTGATCATCTGTCATCGTTGAGTCAAATATGGACATATTTCGACTTGAAGAGGAAGGCCGAGCCGGCGGTGAGCTGCCAATAGCGGCAGGGAATGCCGGTGGAGTGTGGAGCCTATATGCAGGGGTGATGGCGTGGTTTTCATTAATCATCCTGGTAGGGGCAGCGTGTGCAGGTAGGGGTCGTGATGTGTCACGTGACTGGGACACATTGAGTTTGGAGGTAGTGGGATGCTCCTCATGGAGAGGAGAGCCTGCGAGCTGGTGATGTCCGCGACTTCCTGGGGAGCAGGCGGCAAGGCTAACTGTCACGTGAGTAGTTTTACCATTGCCTGTAGATGTTGTAGTTGGCTGCGAGGATGCGTCGGTGCTGCATGGGGGACTTGCTCATAGGGGGCTGCTGGGGTCTTGCCGCCTTGGGTCAGTACTGGTGCGTTAAAGGCTTAAAATGCGTTGGGCCAAACCGGGGACTCATCAGCATCAATGCTGCATGGGAACTTGTTCATAGGGGGCTGCTGGGGTCTTGCCGCCTTGGGTCAGTGCTGGTGCGTTAAAGGCTTAAAATGCATTGGGCCAAACCGGGGGCTCATCAGCACTAGATTTTAATTGATAGAAACTAAAATTTCTGACAAATTTTTTATGTTTGAAACATTATATATAGCATCTGCTTCCATTAATATCTGCAAATGTAAAAAATCCATCAAAAGTTTCTGTTGTAGATTTTACATTTATTTAATGGTTGCCATCATTTGAAATCCATTATCTGTCACAAATCTATCACAACAAATTCATTACAAATCCATCACAAATCAGTCATTGATTGCTCAAAAAACAATGCATAGATAATAAATATAATTGGATATGCAAGGGCACAAGACCACCATGAGCATCAAAGAGGACCATACCTCTTTGTTCAGCTTTGGCCACCTGATTGGCCATCAGACAAAGAGACAATGCCAGATAACGAATATATAGACTAGACACAGACATGATCACCCTCAGCCAATTACACTAAAGACTGAGGGTGAGTTACTGATCTACTGTTACATTACGGACTATGGACTTACAGTACCATAAATAAGAACTTACAGTGTATTGTCTAAAGGCACAAAATGAAGTCGATTACACTAAAGACTGAGGATAAAAACTTAACAGTGTATTGTCTAAAGATACAAAATGGAGTCGATTACACTAAAGACTGAGGATAAGAACTTAACATTGTATTGTCTAGTGTCTACAGGTATCCACTTCTAACAGGTTATGGGCCCCACTTCTAACATATTAGGTGTTTGTCATATCTGTACAGTCATCTGTTGTTCTATTTCCAACAAGGTTCATGCGTATAGATTGCTCTGCCTGCTCGAAGAATATATCGAGGTCCTGTGTCAAAATAAGATTCACTGCTGGCACCAGAACCTGTTTCCATCAGAAAAAGTGACAAAGAAGTGTGTCATGCCATTTCTTTGACAACTTTTTACATTAGAAAAAGGCATCTTCCATTGTCTCAAACCTTTTTCTCTTGGAAATATGTATATTGGAAATGGCATAACACACTTCTTTGTCACTTTTTCTCATGGAAACAGGTTCTGGTGCCAGCAGTGATTACGACGCGGGTGACACATAATCAGAAAAAAGGCACGTGAGGCTATGACTATGATTGTGCTCCAATCCTTCAAGGCCTCACAGTGCAAAGCATTATTACGACCACGTCCAGCATGCCTGCGCAACATGACAAATTCCCCGTCACGCATCCTTACGCTTTGTAATGTCAATATCAGTCAGCTAAGAGTTTTCCGTGAACTAAAATCTGACATCATAGTATATCAGCACGTGGCAGCCAATACGCACTGACAAAACATCTCGGACTCACAGTGGATTTCTAAGGTCCTCTTCAAAGAGTACAGTCATCCATAAGCCTTCTTTGATTTATATAGCGAACCCTCCTTGCTCGAGGTTTACAACAACAATCCGCACCATGGCTACTAAAGACCACACATCGCAGTCCGATATCGGGAAGATGAAGACTGAGGCTGATGGGAGTTTCAAACGCGCAGATGCCTCGTTCCGGAATACTATCGAGAAGGGTGGACGCTTCGAGCCTGAGCTTGGTACGAACAAGCCTTCTTGCCCGTTGCTGAAGTCTTCTAACTCCGTCGCTACAGATCGCTATCATCTCTACGTCTCGTACGCTTGCCGTGAGTATTTTTTTAGTAACGTACTACAGATACACGGAAGACTGACGGCCGTGATCACCCTTTTCCAGCTTGGGCCACGAGAACTTTGATTGTGCGCAAATTGAAAGGCTTGGAAGACGTTATCCGTGAGACGCGCGTTAATCTCGGTAGTTAATTCGTGCTAAGGCATTCAATTCACTCTAGCTGTGACTGTTGTGTCTCCCCGTATGGGAGCACAAGGGTGGCCCTTTGCTAACGTTGATGCGTTCCCGGATGCCGACGTTGATCCTTTGTACAAGGCCGAGCACGTCAAGGATCTCTATTTGAAAGCCGATTCGGATTACAATGGCAGGTTTGTCGTGCCTTTTCATTCTCAACGACTGTCTATAACGAACACTTCTATAGGTTTACCGTTCCCGTTTTGTGGGACAAGAAAACACATACCATTGTCAACAATGAGAGTTCGGAAATCATCCGCATCTTCAACACAGCTTTCAACCATCTGGTACCCCCTGAGAAGGCGGCCCTTGATTACTACCCAACGGACCTTCGTAGCCAGATTGACGAGCTCAACACGTGGATCTATCCTAACATTAACAGTGGGTTTAGATCCGAGTGCTAGCCTTGTGTAGCGGGGCTGATGAGAACTTGTATTAGACGGAGTTTACCGAGCAGGTTTCGCGACTACGCAGGAGGCGTATCAGAAAGCTGTCGTCGAAGTCTTTGAGGCACTCGACCGGGTTGAGAAACTTCTAGTTGGAAAAGATTATCTTGTCGGAGATAAGCTTACCGAAGCAGACATTAGACTCTGGGTCACAATCGTATGTCTTGTTTCTCGTTCCCATTGTCATCGGTGTGCTTCCAACAAGAAAACTGATTTTTTCTCCCTTCTTGTGAACTTTATTCGACAGATTCGCTTCGACCCGGTCTACGTAGGCCACTTCAAGTGCAACTTGCGCACCATTCGTGACGGGTACCCTGCCATACACAAGTGCGTCCTTTTCTATTTCTATCCACTATCTTCTTTCCTATCCTGTTTGTGCTCCACGAATTGCGCCTATTTTTTTCGAATCTTCGTGGCCCCACTCTACTCCAATAATCTCACTATCTAACACCATTCGCCTCTTTCCACTCACTCCACACACAACAGATGGATGCAGAAACTCTACTGGACAAATCCCGCCTTCAAGTCTTCCACGAATTTCGAGCATATCAAAACACACTACTATTGGTCCCACGCACAGGTATCTTCCTTTTCCCTCTTTCCTCATGTTCCATTATTGATTGGTTCGTTTGTACCTAGATTAATCCTACCAGGGTGGTTCCCGTGGGACCGATTCCCAACGTCCGGCCGCTATAAAGTAATCAATTACGACGCAAGCCGTAAATGTACAAGCACCAGTTACCACAAAGCCGTGTAAAATTATGCATAACAAAGTATGATGGATGGACAGAATGGAACTTTGATAGAAAGACTATATTCACGCTTACAAATATATCGTACATATCGTACTTCATTCAGTTCACTATGCAATTAATTTACGCTTTTTGGGTTCTGGAGCTTATGACCTTGTTCTCTATATTTGACAAAAGGATACCACAATGGCGGATAACAGATTACATAGCAGGCGTAGAGTACAAACCCTACTTTACCCCCGCCTCTTAGCCCTGTATTGTGGCTTGCCGGCGGAATAAACAGATTTCTTCTTCTTCTTCTTCTTCTTCTTCTATATTTGACAAGGGACACCCCCTGCACGCAATTTTGTCCGGTCCGAAAGGGGCGCGCTTGATAAAGTAGTCAGTCATACAGACAAGGGACACCCATGCGGGCCGTACGTCCAATCGCACAATTTAGGAGCGAACTTGGCCCATCGGTCTATGTATGTATCAAACCTCGGACCTGAAATAGTGCGGAAGCCATACATACATTTCGCGAACTTTTCTTTTTCTTTTTCTTTTTCTTTTTCTTTTTCTTTTTCTTTTTCTTTTTCTTTTTTGTTTTTGTTTTTGGAGATCCGCTCTTACTCGCTCGCTTTAAGATGACCACAGAAAGCAGTAAGTAATATATCTATCTATTCATCAAAATGATAAAGTATTCTATTCTAATACAACACAAACATTACCCCCCCCCGCCACTTACGCTTACGCTTTACACAGCCCTCCCTGTATTTGTGGCCCTTGCCAGCGGCATATTTATTACTTATAAGTAGATTCATCTATCCATTTATTCGCTTACGATAACACAGGAAAGCAGTAATATATCATCATCAGAACGTAACAAAATACAAAGTTTTTCTATCATCTGCGATGGGGGTATAGGAATGGGTGTCAAGAGCACGAAAGGAACGGGAAAGGAACGGAAAAAGCAAGGGTAGGGGAACGGAAAAAGCAAGGGTAGGGGAACGGAAAAAGCAAGGGTAGGGGAAGGGGAAAAGCAAGGGTAGGGGTAGGGGTAGGGGTAGGGGAAGGGGTAGGGGAAGGGTAGCGGCGTACGACGATAGTATGTAGAACGAAGGGTAAAAAACAAGGCAAGGGAAAAGATAGGGATAGGGATAGGGTGTAAGACGATAGTACGTATGTATGGCGTATGTAGAGATAACAGATAGCACTGTACTGTACTGTACTGTACTGTACACGTTACATACGTACGTACGGGGATAGATAGATAGATATACGAAGAACGTCGATCAACTACTACGGATAGTACTGTACTGTACTGTGTACGTCATGGTACGTACGTACGTACGGGTATACGAAGAACGTCGATCAACTGCGTACGTGATTGTACTGTACGTACGGGGGTCAACAGCAAAAGGGCAAAAGGGCAAAAGGGCAAAAGGACACAGGCACAGAAGAGAAAGAGGGTCAGCAAAGCACGCATCACGCATCACGAAAAACCAAAAACCAAAAACCAAAAACCAAAAACCAAAACCGAAAACGAGAGAAAGAAAGAAAGAAACAGTTTTCACAAACCAAAGACAAGAGCTCAAAAGCACACAAAAGCAACCACAGCCACACCCAACGCGATCACATGTCCGTACCCGTACCCGTACCCGCCGTGCGCACGGAACGAAGCCGCCGCGTTCGTGGTCGTTGGACTCGCACCAGTCGACGCTCGAGTACCCGAGCCTAGACCAGACGACACCTACACAAGCAAAGTCAGGTCAGGTCAGACACAAGCACGAAAGTTTAGTTTAGTTGGACGTAAACTCGATCTCGATCTCGATCTCGACCTTGATCTTGGGAAGGATTGGTAGGAATAGGAATAGGGAGGGGTGGATCCATTCGACAAAAGGAGAAGGAGAAGAAAGAGCTCACCGTCACACTTGCGCTTGCGCTTGCGCTCGCTGCGCTGGTGGAGGTGGAGGTGGGTACAGCCACGAGCCCGTTGGCGATGGTGCTTGTGGGCGTGCACGAGCTAGACGGCGGCACCGGGTGCGCGGGCGGCGTTACTGGTTCGCCTTGGAAGAACGTCGAGGATCCGTAGACGCCCATTGGCTGTGTGTGTGCGTTAGTTAGTAGGGAAGGAAGATCTAAACAAGATCTCCAACGAGACTCCGCACCTGGCCACTGTCGCCTTTACATTGTTCGAAAACCCCGGCGTCGTAGTTGGCTGGCATGTTCCATGCGCATCCTAGCGTGTCGTATATGTGCTGTACCGCGGAATCGTGTGAGGATCAAAAAAGAGAAAGAGGGAAAAGAGGGGACGCACTTGACACCACGTCGGTGCCATCGGACCGGGTTTGCATGCTCGGAAGCAGAATTGTGTGTCGGAGACAAAGTTCTGTTTTTGGCGGAGGCGTTAAGATTAAAAAAGGTTACTTGTGGGAGGATGGAAAGGACCGACTGTCCACTCGAAGATTTGCTGTAGCGGCCCGAACGCGGTAGAGAACACGAGACCGCCGATAGGGTTACCTGTGTGCGATCAGCCGGTGGTTTTTTTTTTTACGGGAGAAAAGGGAAAGACGTGCCGTTGCCGTCTTGTCCGTGTGGATCGAGCTGGTGGGAGGGTCGGTGAGTTGTTAGGATACCTTGCATTGAGAAAGAGAAGAGGAATGGAAATGGAAGAACCGAATCGGATCAAGAATGGACGTCTCCATACCTCGCCCTGGATGAGAGGTGAGGGGTGGTGAATTGAATAGAGAGGGAAAGGACGTACGCCTTGATCGCCTGCGGGGATGTTGAGAAAAGTGAGGTTTCCTACGCCTGGTCGAGAGGTTTGGTTTGGAGCGTGACGAGATTAGATGGAAGGTTTTACCTGTGACTTGGACGAAATCGGGGGTCTGGACAAAGTGCGCGCCGGTGATTGCGCCGTCGGGGATGAGGCGGGTGCCAGTGCCGTTCTATGATAGAGTAAGGGAGACGCGGTGGCAAGGCGGTGAGAAAATACTTTTGTGCACCACGCGACTTCAATGCGCTGGAGTGGGGTTAGTGAGAGATCGGCGGGAAGGAAGTGGTACTCGCCTCGGTGTTGCCGATGACGGCGTCTGGACCCGGCTTGGGTGGAGCCCAGATGCACCAATCGGTGAGCGAGTTTACTGTGTGTGGTTCGCGGGAGAAGGTGCGGATGGGGCGGCGAGCTTACTATAAGCGTTCTGACAGTCGGACGTCTGGTTGAACGCGGCGGCGCACCGGTTTGTGCCGGCTTGGCCCTGCTCGGAGTGGTCCGGTGCGTTGGAGGGCAGAAAGGTTGCGCTCTGTGCGAGGGCGCGGGCGGAGAGGAGGGCAAGGACGAGGGAATGCATCGTGGAAGACAGTAGGTATGTTTTGCCGCGCCCGTCGTGCGCGTATGTTTGCTTCTTCTGCCGACTCGCCGCAATCTCGATCTGCGGGAGATGCCGACGTGACTGTAGCCACTGGTGTCTATAAAGGTCAATCATGTTGTGGAGGTCAGTTCAATGTTTTCTCTATTCGGCCTCGACGTGACTACAGTTGCAATCGCTGCGCCTCTGGTCTTTGTGCTTGTCCATCTCGTCCCCTATCTCTGGGACCCACACAATGCCCGCGCCCTTCCCGGCCCCTGGCTCGCCCGCTTCTCCGATCTCTGGCTCGGTCTCGTCAGCAAGGGTGGCCACCGCTCAGAGTCCATCCACCAGCTCCACCTCAAGCACGGTCAGCACTCTCTCTCCTCGTCCTGTGCCATGCTCACCCCTATTAGGCCCCCTTGTCCGCATCGCCCCTAACCACATCTCCATAGCCCACCCCGATGCCCTCCAGGTCGTCTACGCCCACGGAAACGGCGCTCTCAAGTCCAACTTTTACGACGCCTTTGTCTCCATCCGTCGCGGCATCTTCAACACCCGCGACCGCAACGAGCACGCCCGCAAACGCAAGATTGTCGCACACATCTTTTCCCAAAAGTCCGTCGTCGAGTTCGAGCCACACATCAGGGCACATGTCGCTGCCCTCGTCGCCCAGTGGGATCGTCTCTTTGCCTTGGCCGTCAAGGGCCACTCCGGTCCAGAGGGCGGCGGGTGGACCGGCAGGGACGGCAGGTTGTACCTGGATTGTTTGCTCTGTACGCCACTCCATTCTTCCTGTCGACTCGACTCTCACAAACCCCGCAGGGGCCAACTACCTCGCCTTCGACATCGTCGGCGACCTTGCCTTTGGTGCCCCTTTTGGCATGATCCAAGCCGCCAAGGACGTCGCCAAGGTCCCCAAGAACCAATCCGAGTCCCAAGCCATGTCCACGTATGGCAAAGAGTCCCGTCCTGAAGACATTGCAGAGGTGCCCGCAGTCAAGATCCTCAACGGCCGCGGCGAGTACTCCATGTCCCTGGGCGTTCTCCCACCGTGGTGGCGTCCATTCGCACGCATGATTCCGTGGTACAGGCGCGGCGAGAAGGACGTCAAGACTCTTGCCGGCATCGCCATTATGGCTGTTAAGAACAGGCTCATGTGCGAATCCGATAGAGTTGACCTACTTGCCAAATTGAAGAACTCGAGGGACTCGAATGGCAATCTCATGACTCGGGAGGAAGTCACTGCCGAGGCGCTAACACTCCTCATCGCCGGATCCGACACAACCTCCAAGTACGTTATCCTCCCCCCCTCTTTTTTTTTTAACCCACTAACGCCACCCAAGCTCCACCTGCGCAATAATCTACCACCTCGCATCGAACCCTGACACACAGCGCAAACTGCAGCGCGAGCTGGACGACGAGCTCGGCTCAGAAGACCTCGTAGCGCCGACCGCAGACCAAGTGAAGAACCTGCCGTACCTCGACGCATGCATAAACGAGGGGCTGCGGATCCACTCGACGTCGTCGCTGGGGCTCCCGCGCGTCGTGCCCGCAGGCGGACTCACAGTCCTCGGCGTGCATTTCCCCGAAGACACCGTCGTGTCTGTGCCGTCGTATTCCATCCACCGGGACGTCGAGACATGGGGCGCCGACACGGAGGTGTACCGCCCTGAACGGTTCCTGGAGGAGGAACGCCAGGCGAAGATACAAAAGTGTTTTAACCCGTTTAGTACGGGCCCCCGTGCGTGTGTTGGGCGGAACCTCGCGTTTTTGGAGTTGCAGGTTATCGTTGCGGCGCTTGTGAGAAGGTATGAGTTTGTGCTGGAGAGAGAGGGGCAGTGTTTGAGTACTAGTGAGGGGTTCTTGAGGAAGCCGTTGGGGTGTGTGGTGGGTGTTAAGAGGAGGGATGTGTGATTTTTTGGATGATTTTTTTTTTTTTTTTTGGTTTGTTGGTTTTTTTTTTTTTTTTTTTGCTTCGCCCTTTGGCTTTAGGCTTTGCCTTTACCCCTTTCTCTCTTCATTGCTTCTCGCATCCCGCATCCCGAATCCCGCATCCCGCATCCCGCATCCCGCATTCTACCTACCTACCTCATCCACCTACCTATACCACGCACCCGATGTACGTGTATTATGAAATTTTGTAACTGTACCCGAATGTGACTTTTTGGTGGTGTTGTGTATGAATGAGAGTGGATTGTCGATGGAGGTTTTACGTACCTGGCAGGGGGGGGCGGGTGTGGAAGTGTTGAAGTGTTGAAGGGTCGAAGGGTCGAAGAGGTGGGGATGGGGAGGGGGGGGGAAAGGGTGATTGAGGATTGGACCGCTTTGTCAGCGTCTAGCGTCTAGCGTCCGGCGTCCGGCGTCGGCGGAATGATGAGTGGGTGGGTGGGTGGCTCTCTACGATCTACGAGTGAGTGAGACGGGTCCGTGAGCGGAGTAGCGGGGGTTTGTGATTATAGACAGGGAGGGTTGGATTGGATTGGATTACCCTTTTGCTTTTTTGCTTTTTGCTTTTTTTGAAAAAAAGTTAAGAAGTACTCACGTGGAGGATATACTTTTTTGCGGGACTGAGAATGGGATTGGGATTGGGTAGGGACAAGCGAGCTAGCGAGGCGCGCGAGCCGCTCGGGTGTGGCACCCCCCCCCCCCCCAATGGTTAAGCGGTGCAGGGGTGTAAGCGGTGTAAGCGGTGTGTAATGTGGGCGTAGTTATGGTGATACGTAATAAGGAGGGGAAGGGGTTGATCCCATCTCGTTCAATGTGATCCCATCAGTCTACACTGCTTGGCCGAAGCGATGCTCTGCCCGCAGGGTTGGAGTTATTCGTTATTCTTTCTTTCTTTTTTTTTCTTGAAATTCTTGAAAAAAAAGGAAAAGGAAAAGGAAGAGGAAAGATAGTTAAAATGTGTGTTTTTGTTCTGGTTCGATTACTTTCTCAATTGATTGAGTATTGTTCAGATTGTGTATGTAGTAAGGAAGGAAGGGATATCTAAGCTTACTTGGTCAAGGTGTGGAATATACTGTGCCATTGTTGAGTTTGTGCATTTTCTTGCTTGTCATGTCCCTTGACTTCCTTTTATTCTTTTTCATATATATACACAGACACCTTCTTTACAATTGTACCAACTAGTCCCCTGGTCTTTTATACATGACTCAAGGTAAGTTCTGCAAATTACTTACAACTACTTGATCTTTTGCTGATTACCATACCTTTGTAGATTACACTTTGTATTGATTGTTGTACAATTACAGAAAAAAATTAGTACTTTATCTGTAACTGACTTGTATTGATTGTATAGCTTGACCTTTATGAGTAGCGAGTAAGGTAAATGCTTGGTTGTATAATGCCTCACTAGTGTATTCAACAGTTTTCAAAAAGAGGAGAAGGGAGGGTAGTGCTGTGTTGTAAGTACCTGTGAGCTAAAGAGGAGAAAGTGGTTAGAATTGGAGATGCAGAGGATGGTAGTTCCACTAAGGAAAATGAGGGCCTTAACACAAGATTGGACCTGGGACTGAGTGCCAGAGTGCAAGGAAATGAGTGAAAGGTGTCTAGCAAAAATGAGACATCTGGAAAAAGAATGCACTATGACATGCAATTTCTCCAGCAAGTTTGGATTGTGATTGGCCTGTTGAAGATGGCAGACAATATGTCATAAATGAATAATGACCCTGTCATTTCATGCATTGTGATTTATGTTTCAAAAATTACTTCATATTTATATTATAATTCATAGCACACATATATATTCACTACTCATATGTCTATGTTGAGCAGGTTATTGTGCAGTGGAAATAAGGTAGAAAACTTATATTCAGTACCACTAAACAGAATAGCATATATACTAGTTGAACTGTTATACTAGAACCTTCTGCAATGACTGACAATCTGAAGATGAGTATGAAAGTGAATAGAGATGGCCACCAAGATGCCCAATCAAGTGTCTCAAAGGCTCCAGCATAAGCTCAGCATTACTCATCCAACAGTCTAAAACAGAAAAAGGGGTATTTAATTTGTCTAGTTGCTAAAGTCCAAGTTGCTTTTCAATCCATGAACTCCAAATATTATATTACTTCTTAAAGAATATAATTCAATTCTATGCTATGTTATAATATGGCCCCTATTACTTAGACTCTCATCAAAGCTTCATTAGATTCTGGAGCATCTTGCATTGTAGACAGACAAGAATGAGTCCTGTTTCATTACTTGATGAGTGATTGGTAATGCAGACCTGGAATATCAATAGTAAAGCCTAATTTGGAGTGAGTGCACAGGCAAAGGGGCAAGATTTTCAAAGAGGAGGTGGCAGTCATGAAGAACATGAGGGGCATGAAGCAAGGTGGAACAGAAATGTAATAATGCAAGTGCACTAAGTTTATGTAAGTAAGCATTTTAAGGACAATGTTTTTGTTATCAAGTCATAAGGTATTGTGTGACTACAGTCTCCAGCATAAAACACATTGCACTTTCATCCTATGTCTCTGTTCAGCAGACTTACATTTATTTTTTACTACTTGTGTTGAGGTACACAAAAAACCACCCTCAGTCAACTATATGATCAAGATTTACTGAGGGTGAACAAAAATTTTACTTACATCTGATTCCTATTTACTAATTATGCCTGTAGATTAAATCCATCTAACTCTACAAGTAATATCTACTCAGTTAACTATCATTGAGAGTAACTGAGAGCTAATTCACATTTAACTTTACAGTACAAAATGTAAGTTGGTAGGTGTTGAAGCATTACTTCCACTACTGTCAACATGTGTCATATCAGATTATGCAAGTTTCCTATTTGGGAACATTCATTGTTTTTTCCTGTGTCATAGGGTGTAGAGCTCGACAATAGGTATTTATTAACCTTTGTGAATTTGTATCGCATGTATTTCACTCACTCACTTTCCCTCACCTCAAATATGTTCATATTCATGTTCTTTCCTCTTGTCCAAACTTTTCTCCCTGTAGATCGATATCCACACGTTTGCGTCATCTTCAGGTTCTCACTTGCCGATACCGCAACCCTCTTGTGCAGCGCCTTCGGACGAAGCGCCAACCATGTGTGTATTAGTCTATATGTTTAATTCATGGATCTTCGAATCTCTTTGTATTGCGAGAATGCTGTGTCCTACGAGTAAGATGAGGTGTAGGAAGCGATACGCTTCCAATTCAAGAAGTAGGTTGTGAGAACGCCTTGGCGTGTGTCCATGTGGCGCTGACTGATGGAAGGCCCGCGAATTACCCTGAGTTCTGCCATCATTTCAATATATTGATTTCCTGATTTCTGTCTAAGTTGATGTCCCTTCCACTTGAAAACCCAGTCTACGATGCAGGATGTACTTCTTTCTTGTTTGCCGTATGTAAAAAACCCGGGCTGGAGTAACAAAGTCATTGATATCTACTTCCTGTCTTCTATCCACCAACTTCTATCCACCAAGTGGACTCTACCTCCTTAACTTAGCGTGGATGTTACGAGAGAAGTCTATGGCTAGGGTCGGAATCGTCGCGGTGATTTCGAATTTTAGAACAACGCCCGTAAAATCGATCCGTTATGCCGACACTGATTTTACAAACATTACTTTTCCAGGATCATAGTCGATTGTACTGGCGTTCCAAGCTGAGGAGAAGCGAGAGAATTCCGTTGACGACAACCTTCTCTATCTTGAGGTTCTCATGCAGAGTATGAACTTTGCAGAATCAACGACTCTTATGCGCGATATGTCATCACGCGGTGACGATCATCTAAAAACGGGTGTCATTTTCGCACATTATAGCATTCTAAATAGGGACAACTGTCGTCTTCTAGCTTCCCGGTTTCCACGAATGCTTTGGTTGTTCTCCCACCACCATGCTCACGGCCCATCATGTCCTTCTCCACTAGCGCGCCCTACACAACGTCCTCTCGCATTTTCAGCAGACAGATACCTGACACCCACTCCGGAGGCGTTCCCCCAAGTGCCTCTCCACCTCTCATCCTTGCCTTCCTCGCCATCGGTCTTTTCGCACTGTCGATGCTAGGTATTTTTGGATGGCGCCGCATTCAGTCCGTTCGTCTACGCGGGGAGATACACAGACGCGAGTGGACAGCTGATGAGAGATCATCAACGAGGACGGGTCTGGGTCCAAGGCCCGAGTTGTATGATTTGTGGACAATCGATACAAAAGACTTCGACAAGAGCAACAACCGAGCAACAACCGATTCGAATCTTGACATGACGGCAGAGCACGAGACATGGGACACAATGATGGTATGTTTATTAACCTACTTGCCCCTTGGAGCTGTACATTCTACAATGTACAGACAAACTTCTCTATTGGACAGCGTGTCGGTGCATGGGCTTACACCTCCCTTTTTTGCATAGCCTGTCTCGGTGGTCGTGACGCAGTCGTGTCATACGAAAAATGATGGAACGCTATCCCAAGGTGCAGAATCTGCCGCCACACCTTTTTATAGGTGGACTCGACATATCGAGGGGGAGAAAGGCATTTTCCGTGGGGAAGTCAAAGGTAACAACGTAAACGACGAGAGACGAATACAGGTCGCAGTGGCTATTGCCATGCCATCCCGACCAATACATCACGATGTAACGAGTATTTCAAAAACAGGCAAGGGGCTGCTAGGAGAAGCGAGAAGTGATGATACCTTCGTATATACCCTCGGAGTCTATGAGCGTGCTTGGGGACATGACAATGGGTGATGGTATGTGATGGGGAGCCAACGATTCACAACCTGTTTGAATGTAAGCAGCGAGGCTGAATAGGGGAGAATCAATGCCGGCTCACTGTTTTATATGTGTACATTACCCTTTATTAGCAATAATCCGCAATACGTGGCTGCATTATACTGTTCCTTCCACGTTAATGCAAGGAAAAGAGCTGTGTTTGATCTTAAACGTGTGAACGCTAAGCGCATAATATTGGTCTGACAAAATGTCAAGGGCCACGTCGATACGAACAATGTATCTGCCAGAATCCCAGCAATCATGACGGCATTCGCTTTTTCTTGAACTCCGAGCTCCAGGGTAGCTACAGTGGTTGATGCCATCATCGCTTGTGATCCTCAGCGACAAAACAATGTCAAGTACGAAAGACAGAGAACCTGAAGATCCTATTCACACAGCCTCCTGGCGGCGCAGAGTGAGGACAGCAACATCCGCCTCGACAAGGTTCGACGTCAGACCACCCCATAGCGTGTGCTGGAGGAGGCAATCCTGCCTCAACACTCCCTCCCCCCGCGTCTCCGCAGGCGTCTCTGACATATGCCAACGTGAATGAAAAGTCTCGTTCACGCGGTTCTGTTGTTTCTCGCATAGCGCATTCCATTCTGTATGTGTTATTTGCATTCGCATGCATTCATGCACAGCAGTGAGGACGTCAAGGATTGTTACGCCAATTTGTAGAGGAGAGGCTGTGACAGTAATGGTACCCCAGGTACTAGTGTGCGGGACAATGCCGCAAAAGAGACGGAGAACACGGAGAGGAGGTGTAGTTGCAAGCTGGCGTAGCTCGTGCGCGGGAACGAGAACGGGGGTGTGGGCGGACATTGTGTCTGTATGAGTAAAAACAGGAGCTTGTTGGAGTGTCGACGTGGAGGTAGGATCGGTGCGCAGGTCCCAAATAAGTGCGGGAGTGCCGTGCTGTGAGTAGCGAAGCAGGGGATGAAAGACGGGAGTATGTGAGCTGGAATGAGATGTTGAAATGGAATCAGGCGGGCTTGGATTCGGCGATGGAGTATGCGGCGGCAGTGGAACGTATGATAGTCTTGGTGTCGACGGCATTGCTGGTGATCCTTCGTCTAGGTATGACTCCTGAAGCTGTGGGAGTAGCGAGGTGTCTGCATGTACAGACATTGGTAGCGGTACTGTAGATGCTGGATGTGATAAATTCGTAGTCGTGGACGATGACTGATGCTGTAAAGCTTGCGAGCTGTACGCGCATGGCGTCGATGGGCATGCAGGAGATGTTGGTGTACTCATCGTTGTAGTCGCAAATTAGGGAGTGAAACGACCACAAAGCACAAAGGGAAATAATTCCAGTCATTCTTATACCTAGCCATGGCAGGTATGGCTACAAACAATGAGTTCCTTTGATAAGCTGTGGAAAGCCATGTGCAATAACATGTGTGTCGCAATATGTGGATTTGACCGGATATTACACATCCATCCAAATAGAAGCTTTCCTGTTGTGGCCAAGGAGAGGACCGCCCGCCCCTATGCGCACAAGCCCGAAGTGCGAGTGTTCCCATTTCTGCATGGATGACCATGCGCGTGTCACTCGGCACTGCCTTGAGGATAAGGGATAGGACTGAGGACCCCCAAACAGGACACAGGACCGAGACATTATGTGCAACGAAGGATGTTGACAGAAACACAGCTTTGACTCATGATCCCGACAGAAAAATAAATGGAGAGCGTGGCATTTCCAAGCTTTGATGTCGGCTGATCGAAGGTAACCGGGAGCGCTCAGTAATATGACGCATAGTAATTCACCTCCAGTGCCTTTGCCCCGCTGCCGAACTCGGTGGATGGCATCTTTTAGACAACAAGGACAAAGGTACAAAGGTGACATTGCTTGAACATGATGCACTGAACTTTAATTGGCAGGGCAGAATGATGCGTCGCATTGAAGGTTTACTAGGCTCTCCAAAACATGTTCGCCATCAATCCCACTATGTCCCAGGAGAGATTGGTATTGCGGCGTGTCGTCAGAGTGATCATAGTCCAGAAGCAGCGCCGCCTGTGTTATACTGAGGCCGTGTTATACTGAGGCCGTGCAGTGAGACCCATCTCCATGGCATGCTGTTCACAATAACCTGTAATGATGGAGAAAAAAATATAAGATAATCAGTTTCGTCTCATTATCGATTGATGGTCTCGATGTATTAACTTTCCGTCAGTCACTCGAATTTCTCGAGAGTGTATTGAAGTCCACGTTAAGTTGACTTTCTCGTTACCTTGGTGATTGGCATAAATCAAGGCGAAACCAAACGTGAGAGCCTCGTGGATCAGTTAAGTTAGATGACTGAAAGAGTAAAGGGAAGTGTCATTAAACATTAAAAGCGGGCGTTCTGGACTGTCGCCGGTGTGATCGACATTCGCACTTGCAGAGAAAATGTTACGGCCGGAACAATGAAGTTAGGCATACGTGGCACGGCTTCGAAACGAGGTGGAATGTATCCAAGGACACGTTGGGGGAAAGCCTGAGCTACTTTCTATACAAGGTGCTCGCCGTTAGACCATGGGGGTTTGAATAGAGGAGGCTGTGCGAGTCCGGGCTTCATAATAAGACCATACTGAGAAACGCTATCCCGAGTTCTAGAACGACACGCATTTCTTAGAACTAGGTCTGTATGAGCTAGCGAAATATCAGGAAATCACCGACAGACATTAGAGAAGGAAGACTGTTCGAAAGCGTTTTGTAAGCCACAATTTGACCGCGAAGGTCAGGCATTAGGACCATGAGCGAAACCATTCGACTTGAGAATAATTACCTACAGTCAGTCCGTTAAGCACGACAAGGTATAGTCAACAACAAGCGAGACTTCGCAACAAAACATGGGAAACATTAAAGTTGTGAACGATTAGTGATGAACGGATTCGAGTAGTGACGTTGATCCGGAATCAGATCCGATCGATGACTCATTCATACTGGAAACTTCGTGGCTTGAGACTCGAAGAGGCAGTATTGATCGCCCCTTATAAAACCAGCGGAATATAGCTGAAGATGGTCTTCTTAGTAGTCAGAATAAGAAAACGTTGTTCTGATGGAGATTTAAGAACTCCATGACAGGACTCAGCTGCAATTACAGTGTTCATAGACAGAACTTAAATTTCGATCAGACTCCACGTTGAAAACTGCCAAGGTTCGTGTCATCAGCAGTGCTCATATATATAGCGGTGAAGAAGTGATGGTTGCATACATTTCGCATGCTGTCGAAATGACGCAATTTCAAATGTGTCTCAAAATGCGTGGTCCACGGAAGCAAATAAAGCGTCAGTTGAGATTGGTGGCAGGCTCAGGACCAGACCGAATGCATGTTCTGGGGCAGCTCATCCATCCTCAGCCTCTCTGCACTCTGAGGCGCAGGGCATGTCTACTTGTTGTTCCAAGTCTCTCGCTTTAGGTATGCTGTCAAGGCTCGTAGTCTGCAAGGAAGCTTTTCCAGACATCGAATGTAATTTGACACTCTTAATTCAAGTTCCCAATACGTCACTGTCGTAATCCTGTTGAACGTTTCTATGATTGAGCATTCCGATATGGATGGTCAACCGGTCACACTTGACAGGCTAATGATCGAGAGAGAGAAAGATCAGCCTTGGAAAAAAAAAGTTCAGGCTGGAGTCTTCCATCTAAAAGCGAGAAGATGTCTTCTCTGGTGAACTGGGTCAATAACTTGTCAGCGGAAATGTTACAGCATCACCCACCACGCCGCGACAAATGCTTCGATAGAACGTGATGCCGCGCAAGATGGAGAGGATCCTTGCTGACCGGAAATCGCTACGGCAATATCGATGGACGAAATTGGTGAAGACTGATGAGAAAAGTAGTGTCCAGAATAAAATTCTAAATGAAAGACGGCACTAGCTTAATGATACTAGCAGTGTTGGCATAAAAATACGTTTCCAAGATTTCACACTGACTGCGTCGTTCCCAGTGTAACGCAGGCTGTGGTGAGAGCTGATTATGGCATATGGCGCCGATACAGTCTCGTACTTGAATCAAATCACTTACAAATATCATAATACATCATGTGGAGCTGTTACGAGATAAAAAAGAAGTCGTGCCATGACGACAATGTAGCCTTCAACTGTCTTCAAATACTTTGATCTTCACGCCATGACAAAATCAATACCCTTTACAACGGTAGAATGTACGGGATGGGCCCGACAGGTACGATACGGTGTGGATTCAACTAGATCAACAGGTTATGGTATTTTTTTCATTGAGTATGGGTTGTACGTACGAAGGTGTGGGACCAATAATAATGAACCTTGATGTGGTCGAAATCAGTCGTGGACTTAAAAGCATCGTTCTCCCAATAGAGTTTGCGCATCCACCTGCGCACGCGAAGTCAGGGAACCGTGACAGTAGCAAAGTTAGAGTTCAAGATCAGGCTTACCTATGTATTGCAGGATAACCATCGCGGATAGTACGGAAGTTGCACTTGAAGTGGCCGTGATAAACGACATCAAAACGAATCTAAAGGCGTGGCATTTAGCTTCGTAACCAACACAACCTAGGGCGGGCTTAGACAACATACTGCAGTGACAAAAAGGCGGATGTCGGCTTCGGTAAGCTGGTCTCCAACGAGATAATCCTTCCCCTCAAGCAACTTCTCTACCTTATCGAGAGATTCAAATACTTCCTTGACTGCTGCTTCATGGGCAGTCTGGGTAGTAGCGACACCAGTGCGATATACCCCATCTGAATACCAAAATCTTAGCGTTTAGTAACTGACTTGAAAAATAAAAGATCGTCTCACTGTTGATGTTGGCATACACCCATTTATTGACTTCGTCGATCTCGGCTCGAAGGTGCTCGGGGTAGAAAGTTAAAGCCGCCTTGTCAGAAGGAAGTAAATCGTTGAAAGCAGTGTCGAACATGCGAATGATCTCAGAGCTTTCATTGTTGACAATCGTTTGAGATTTCTTGTCCCAGAGGACCGGAACGGTAAACCTGAGGTCAAAATCGCAAGTCATTTGGGAATCATACCTGGAAAGACATGAGACGTACCTCCCCTGGAAGTCTGGGTCAACCTTGAAGTAGAGATCCTTGACGTGCTCGCTCCCATTGAGCGTATCAATTTCCGTACCCGGGTAGTTATCGACGTTTGCGAACGGCCAACCCAATTTGCCCATGCGTGGAGACACTACGGTGACAGCTTGAGAGTTTCATTAGAATCCGAGTGTTTCAAAGTACGTGAACTCACAGATGAGGTTCTCTAGACCTTTGAGCTTCCTCATGATCAATGTCCTCGTCGCCCAAGCTAGGATCATTCTCAATCAATCTCGAACAAGGGATATGGGGAAGATACATACGGCAAGCAAGCGAGACATAGAGGTGATATCGATCTAAAATGAAAAAATCAATGATGAAAGTGAAGTGTCGAAAGTCGCAATTTGCATACCCGGTTCGGGCTCAAAGCTTCCGCCTTTTTCAATAAAGCTGCGAAAGGCAGTCTCTGACCTCTTGAAGCTCCCATCTGCCTGAAGTTTGAATTTTGTCACGTCGACTTCTTTATCCTTCGCCAGAGCCATGGAAAGTCAATTCGAAAGGTAATGCTTTTTGATGCTTAGATCTGGCCATAGGTTTACTGTCATATTACCAAGACTGATCGGTGTATATAGCGAGTAAAAGCAGTGATTGATGGCTTTTTCAGGGTCCACGTAATGCGTTTTACGTCAGGCAACACCAATGCCCCCAGAAGAATCATGCCATTGCATGAAAATCAATTCAACGTCTCGTTCATTACTGCTTCATGCAAGCGGCGAGTAAATGGTATGTAACGTGGCTCCATTGGCTTATACATGCACTGGAACGACAAAATGACAGTCGACGATGATGATAATGGTTCTGTTTACTATACAGAGCTAAGGGGCATGGGTTAAAGTCGTCTAGTACTCTACGCATGTTGTAAATATAGTTCTCGTTTCGTGTCTCATGTATCATGTAGTTGTGAGTAATACATTGATATGCCGTCCCTCACCAAGAGACAGGCTGCATAGTTAGTAGGAACCAATGTACCCAATATTGAGCTGAAAACCGTGTCGAAAACTGTGGACACAAAAGGGACCTACCAAATAGCAACACCAATGAGCCCAGGAAACGATGATATCTCCAGACCGCCAGCATAGTTGTAACATCAGAAAATGAGCCAAAACGCACCTTGATCCGACACCGCCAACTGACCTAATATTCCCACAGTCGGGACAAGTGAGGTACAAGGGATATCGCAGTACACATGTACAGCGAGAGCGTAATACGGGGAGCCCAACGGCCCCCTGACCTTACCAAGGAACGCTCCTAGCATCCTATCGCCGTCAAGACCGTCGTTAGGAATATGCAAAAGACAATTAATCCGAGATCTTTTCTGCCGAGCACTGCCACCCCATCGGCTATCACCTCGCAATCAAACTTTGATTGTTGGCTCTCGCCGCGTCGCTGTGTCTTTCATGCTTTCGTTGTTCCATATTTGGGTTTCTGGTTTTGCATTCTCGAGGTAAGTCCCCCGCGTCTACAGTCTGCGACGCATGCTTACAGTTCTCAGCATTTTAAAGGCATATCAGGGACATATTTTCTGCTCTATGTCTCAGTTTCGAGACAGATGTATCAACATCATAATTAGAACGTTGTTTGCTTGATTGGACCACCGTGATTGAAGCTTGAGAAATGAAACTAAAAACCCGCCGCCATTCCGAGGGTCATGAGGCTAACCACACTATGCAAAGCCTAATGAATTAAATAGATGACGAATTCAATTCATTGATTGTATCCACAGATTCATTCGAAATGGGTCTCATGCTTGAGCATTGTCTCCAACGTGACTGAACATGACATGACCCTCTTGATACAGATTCCATCCATCAAATCTTTTGTGAGGGTTATAACATGCAAAGGAGAAATACAGGCGTTCCCTCGGGAGATCCATGATCTTGCACAGCTCGGTAGTGGTTTCGAAATTTTTCTTCGCATTCAACAAGTCTCCTTTGACCACAGCGATCTCGCCAAGTGCTCTATACGAACGGGCGCGGATGACTAATCCTGCGAGGGATGTACAGACTTCGATGATCTCACGGAAGTAATCCCCAGCTTTATTGAAGTTCCCATCTGTCAGTTCCACCATTCCAGCCAGGTAATACAGGTGTAGGACCTCCGGATTCTTATATTTGGAAACGTGCTTGAAAAGAGGAACGATTAATTCCCGAGCACGCTCTACGTCACCCTCTTTTGCCAAGTACACAGCGATGAGAGCTTTCATGATAACCAAGTTTGTTAAATCCGGTGTGACTTCGATCGATTCAAGCAACTGCGCCCGTAACGCGTTTGACCCTGCATAGTCGCCTTGTTGATCAGCCAGATCGGCCAGCACAATGAACCTTCGCCACCTCGAAAAGTTATCCCCATCGTCGCTTGCCTGTACTTCCTCAAAAAAATGTTGTGCGACGTCTAAGTGACCGTTGTGGAGTTCAAGATATCCTGCAAGGATATTTGTGTAAGAGAGGTGGGGTCGATTACGTTTTCGTTTGAGGGTGGACAGGAAGTTGTGGTAGCTTTGGATTGCACCAGGCCTTCCTTTGAGTATATTGATGTCAATTATGCCAAGTTCGACCGTGGCCTTGACCGTCGGGTCAAGTCTGAACAGGGTAAAAAGGCCCGAACAATTGTTCAAAGTTGTTGCAAATAATTTCTCTGCGGTTCGTAAATTGCCTTGATGAAGATAACATAAAGCTCGCCGATAGTCACCCCAAATGAGTAGATCCAAATCCCTAGCTTCAAGAGCGAGTGCCCGTGCTTGTGCATGTACGTTTTCAGCTTCTTCCATTTCTCCAACCACACCCATAAGTGAGGATATCCAAAGTAGACAAGCGGACTTGCTTTTTATAATATTTTTGGGTTTTTGTAAAATCGGGACTGCCATGCGGAAATTCGTGCATGACACAGTATTATGGATTTTGCACACATCCAAAGCAGATATAACGGGGTGCAGAGAAACCGGGCGTGGTCGACACATGTAAAGGATAGATAAAAAACTGTTTGTAGTTCCCAATACATCGAAAGTTGTTTCAATGTTCCCGCCAGTGTCCCGAAGCCAATGATTAAGGACGTGTTCTATGTTCACGTCTTCTGCAATAACAATTTGCGACTCTCCAATGTGGGCGGCATAATATCTCCTGAGTCTCCTCGACAATGGATTCATTGAGGTATCTCTAATATGGTGATTCAATATGTAAAGGCGTATGGGAGCTAGAAGAGTGATGAAGTCGCCATCACGGTATGCAATGGACTGCTTGCACAGAGCATCTGCACAGGTTTCAATGTCTGATACCCCAGGGGAAATGGCAGCAAGACATGTCTTGCTAATACCTTGAGGAAGAAACGCAATGAGTTGCAAGAGATGACGGATCATGTCGCCATGTTTGACAAAGGAGGGAGAGTTGAGAGACGTCTCAATTGTGACAGCAATACTTTGGAGTTTTCCATCCCCAGTCTCGAGAAGAGCTGCACGTTGATGATCCCATGCAGTAACAAGCTCTTGAGGCGACCATTGGTTCTGAACCGCTGCTTGCGCAAGTAGATTAATTGAAAGAGGGTGGAAGTCAATGGCAGAGAGCAGTTTGATAAGGATAGATTTTTCAATGGAAGGGTAGTATGCTTGAAAAGCTTCACACGCAGCACTCTCTTCAAGCACAGGGACCTGTAATCTAACCCAGTCAAGGTTTGGAGACAGTACAGTTGTGCGTGTGGTAACGAGGATGGCGACACTGAGCCTCGCACCAAAGCCATCAATGACATCTGCAATTCGTCCAGCATCAACAGGGGCATCCAAAAACGTTTCAGCATTGTCAAGGACAAGGAGTGTGTCCGATGTTGAAATTGCCTTTAATATCAGATTGTGAGCATTGACCACATTCGCCAGTCCCAATGCTCTTGCAATCCGGTCAAGGAATGTTCCGAGATTCACCTGGCCAACGTCCATATCATCAAACCGGACAAGATACCTTCGACTTTGGAACCTGGAGGTGATCCTTTCATCATTTAAAACAGCGCGGGCAATGGTACTTTTCCCAATACCTCCTGGGCCAATGAGGGCAACGTTGCGGCAGTCAAGCAGAGACTGGGTGGTACTCTCGACAAGATTGTCCCTTCCAACAAAGACTCCCGGCCGAATGGGTAGTACATCAGGTTCCCCAGGATCCCTACAAAAAAATGAGCCCAGTCTTTATGGAAGTTTGTCAGTGCATACGTCTGAGAATTGGAGTATACTGTTGTACGAAACTCAGCCAAGAGTTTGTCAAGTTTCATATTTGTTGACATATTAAGTTCAGTCTGTATAAATGCATCACATTCCGTTATGAAACAAGTGACGCGATCATAACTCACGTTAAAAAGGGTCAGAAAACGATTCAACTCATCCCTCATCCTCACAATTGTCTCTTGGTTAATTGTAACGTGAAAGGCCTTTGACGCTAGATTTTTCTCGGCCTTCGCTTTCGCTGCGTCTTGAATGCAATCCATCGAACTGAACACACCCAGAGCTCAAGATATAACTGGACTAACAGTAGTAAGAGATGATGTCCCACCTTTTGAGCTCGATTAGTGCACGACGAACGGTGCCGTCAAGCTGATGTTCGGGGGTTTGAGAGGTAGCCTGCCAGATAACAAGGCCAATCATCTGACATGTCTCTGCAATCTCCTTGAAGCCATCCTGATTTGCCATGGTATTCTGAGGAAGATGTAAGATAGAATTTGACAGCGTGTTCCATGGCTATACTTTGGCAATACCGAGTATTCCTGCAACAGTTAACAGCACTCCCTTGACTATCGGCAAAGGTACTGCATTACTGACAAGAGTAATTGTCTGTATTGCGTTATTCAAGGTTGATATGGTCCGGTCATAGCTTGGATTCTGAAATTCTTGTAGGCGTGTCGCTCTTCTTTGGACAACCTATTAGAAATAATTTAAGGACATCCTCACATTACATCCAGGTAAAGAACTGAATCGGCTACATACTCCAGGTATGCCAACATTACCCTCTTGTAGTGGTGACATCACAAGGCTTTCCCGTTGGTCAGCGGCCATTTTGTAGTACCTCTGATAAAACAGAGCAAATCATTTAACTGTCAGGAGATTGCCATGTGACTTTGCTATCAAGGCGGTCCTCGAGTAAGGCAGTGAGTACTTGCAGAGTTTCGAGCTTGTCACAGAGTTGTTTATGATCATCATGATTGATGAACTAGCTCAGGACCCGGGAAGCTCCCGGCAAAACTTGTCCGCAAAAGAGCGGATTTGAGGCGGAATTTTTGCCAAATCTAAGTCCTGATTTTGCGGATTTGAGGCCCGGAAGGGAGAGATTTTGGACAATTTGGTACAAGATTGATTCTGAATAGACCGAGGCAGTCTGATTCCTTAAATTGACGTGTATGACAATTTTCGATGTAAATTTACGTATCGAGTTGCTACACAGATGATAGCTCGAAAAGTTGAACGTCGCCCAACCTTGCTTTGATATTGCGAAAGAAAAAAAACAGAGACTTTCCCTTTCTGGACATATGCTGTCCGTTATTGCGGATTTGAGGGCCCAAAGATAGCGGATTTGAGGCCGAAATATTGGGAATTACCCGGACAAGTTCGACGGGAGCTTCCCGGGTCCTCAACAGGGTTGGAGCCTTATGGAGGTTGGAACGATATCAAGTTTCCATGTTATAAGGATTTTCCTTGCACTAAGAGGAATCAGCAAGTTTCCGTAGACAACGCAAGGAGTATAAATCATACCAGCAGGCAACAGAGCTGTATTCGTTGACTCAATGGCGTTTGGTAGTTGGAGCTCCAGATCCAAGGCTACCGACCCATGACCTCAGCCAAGTCACACCAGACCCTTCTTGCGACGGAAATAAGGAACGCGTATAACCACCAACTCGAGACCCGAGTTGTCCAACAACTGGTGAGAGATAGAAGCCGGCAATTGCCCTGTCTGCATTGAGTTGCAATGAAACCATCAGCTTCATGAGCTTACCAGACTGTGCCTTGCAACAGCGGGCTGATGATCTGGTCCCGCAATGTTATCCAAAAGACTTGTGTCCACTGAATATCAATAACTTCACATGCGGGAGGCTTCTGTATCCCATCATCATCTCTGAATTTGGCCCCATGGATGCTTGGGCGCGTATGATCCTGACGGACTGTTATATATCGTTGAATGCTTCGTAGGTAACTCTGCTCGAAACGAAGGTCAGGTATTGGCGGTAGATTGGGCCGGTAGCGATGAAAGTCGTCCCGTTCATCATCATCGGAATGTTGAGGTGTGGGTGAATGGAGTCGTTTGACTGACATGGTCAAGAATTGTGACCTCTGCGCGTCACAGTCTTGACTTTAAAGTCACCACTAGGTACCAAAATGCGACAGACTATGCCCAGTAATGCCCAATACTAGTACAATATGATGCGGATTATAGCTTTCCATGGGCAGGTACAACTACAAGATATTGAGACAATCAAAGTAAGTAATAAGTGAGTCTTGAGTTTGATACAGCCGACAGACAACGCGTCAAACGATGCCTACAAGCCATGACCTTATGCGTCAGAGCATTGCATATGTTATGTTGCTTTCGTAGGAGTCCCGTCACTTTCGGATACATCAACAGCAACAGAGGTTTTCTTTGACCGCGTTTTCCTTGTGGAGAGGTATTCAAATCGAGGTCAGTAGCTTCGCACTAAGACATACCGAGGACTATTCATTCGAGTCTTTTTACGAATCAGAGGCGACGTTTGGACGGCAGATCCGGGAGTTTGTATGCGCCTGAAACAGTTGAGTCCCATTGCAAGAGCTACATGTCCTGAGCACGTACTTGACGCCTTTTCTCTTCGGCGTGGTAGCGGGTGCAACCGGAGATAGCAATTCGGACATCTCTTCTTCACTGTCCCCATTCACAGATCTATGCTAATCAGTTTCGCAGGAGATACGGTGAATCTGACTCGGATACCTCATCGGAGCTTTTTTATGCTGTGTTCTCGTCCTTTTGGGCTTCGATGTCCGCCGTATTTGAGGGGATGGGGTGGGGGAGCTGCATGAAAGAGTAAGTCAGTGGTTTGTAAATCAGTGAGGTCGTACCTGGCTCCCTCGTCCGAATCTTCGGTTAGCGATGGAACTTCAGCTGCATTTTCCACATCACTAAGAGATTAGATATCAATAATAAATCTCGTAGCTCAACTATGAAAAATTGATGCCTTGGGACCGGGCTCTTCGAGGCAACAGAAGGCGTTTTCACACGAACAGAACTCTCTTCAGGCGGGTCAATGCCAATAAAATGGTAAAGCTCCAAGAATTCTTCATCGAGATACTTCCCATGATCAATGTACTGAATTTGTTTCTCATACATTTGCGTGAATTTGTTGAAAAATTTGTCAAAAATCTTCTGTATAGAGACATCGCTGAAGGGTGATTGCTGTAATTCAAGGTAGAGACGATCTAGGTCATTGAAGAGGGCCTACCAAACAAAAACGGCTGACTGACCTCTTTATGATGGCTAAGCAGGAGATTGAGCTTGTGTACTGAGCGATCATCCAGACCGGGCGTAAGGTGAAGATAGTCGAGAAGTTGGCACAACACTTTGAGTCCCTCATCTGAAGAGACCTACACATCAGTTATTTATCCACATCGAAGACAGAAAGGTGGCAACCTGAGCGCTCAGAGTCGTAGAGTGCCCCAAGAATGTCAGCAGCAACTTCAACGTGAGATGCTTGGCTTTGAAGTTCAGTTTTGAACCTATGAAAAGCAAACCATTGTCATTTCAGATAAAAGCAAAAACTTGGTCATCATGCTTACATTTCCGCGATCTTTTGAGGATTTGTCCAGTCGACAAGGAGAAGACCGAATTGTAACGGCGTAATCATCTCTTGATCATCATCGAGGTTCTCTCTCAAACGCATGAAAAGATCAAACGCAGACACAAAGACCTATGACGAATGGTTGACAGTATACAATTATTTTTACAAATCCACCTACCGACTGCATTCGTGCTTGGTTGGCAGGGGAGGAATAACAATACACGGGAAAGAAATAAGAGAGACATTGTATAAGTTCTTGGTTCGTCGATGTATTGGGCGATACGTAAGTGAGTACAAGTGTGGTTAAGACCTGAGAGTATTCAAGGTGCCTCAGCATTGGTGACTTGAAACCAGAGTAAATCTAATATGCACCTTCGGATCCTTTAAAATCCCTGCAAGCATTAGCTTAGACAGACCAACACATAGTATGGCCTGGATGGACGCAGAGTCGTCTGACTCTAGAGTCTGCACCAAATACCCAGTAATCTTCTGAGCCTGGGTGGGAGACGAGACATTTGGCATCTGGTAGTGTCAGGAAACGACGCTGACTTACGATGTCGTCTGACCGAGAGAAAAACTCCTCATCATACATAATCAAAAGGTCAAAGATGACTTGCAGGACTCGTAGTTTCACTTCTTCAGGTGCGTTTTGTACCTGGCCGAGAAAAAGTTGAAAGGAGCCCAATGCCATGTTCTTTGAGAAGAATGATTAGCTATGAGTAAAAGAAATGGAGTGATGGAAAGTACTTTAGCAATGAGACAGCAAAGACCGAGACTAATGAGGCCCTTTTCTCGCATGACTAGTTCCTTGCGTTTGACTGACGGTATAACGAGATCAGTTAATATGCCTTCCAACGTGGAATTGTCTTCAAAGGACTTAGAAACAAGACGTCTATTTGTCACTGAGCAATTCAGTAGTGGGGAAAAGCTTACGCCGTCGACGCGCTCGAGCATTCCGATACACAACAGTAGGCACCGCATGTCAGTGATATCAGCCGCCATACGTTCATCTGGGCTCATATCTTCACGAGATTTCGCCCGTCGTAAGGATTTGTCTTTCACTATTGTCGTCTGTGTCGCGTCTGGATCACCCTACCAAAAACGTATTGATCATTACAGGAATGAAGCAGAACAGCACATACCAGGAGACTTGTTTCTACATCATTAATGTCTTGGTCATCTTCTCGTAAATCTACGATGATCTCAACGACGACGCGAATGAGTTCACGTTCTGTCGGGAGAATTTCTTTGAGCACATCGAGACAGGGATTGATGAGGCCGTGTGGAAGCTCCGGGTGTGCGACGATGTCCTCTATAAAGCAATCAACCAAAGCATGAGAAGCAGCATTATGGAAGGACACTCACTGACAACGGTAAAAACCTTCCGCCTTCCAATCTCATCCATAAAGTCCAACTTCAGCGACATCCGAAGCAGCTCTCCAAGTATCACTTCCTTCTTCTCCAACTCCTTTTCACGTTTCTCAACTTCCTCCTGGTCTTCAGTTACGCCTGCGTTCAGATATGCAACATTTTCCGCATCTTGTAACACATGCAACAGGGCATTGTACGAGTCCTGCAATAGGAAAGCGAATGCAGTCACTACAGGTAATGAAGCAGCATCAAGGCGAGTCTCGTTCTTCTCCGCCAAGCAATGCTCGAGGAACACGCGCGCAAGCACAGCAGATTCAGGGGTGAGTTCTTTCCAATAAAGTTCAGGAAAGACGAACACGTCAGGTATGTTAGGCCTTGTGACGAAAACCGACAGAACTGCATCCACCGCAACTGCCTCTCCAGGACCAACGACATCAAAAAGTGCCAGAAACCTCAGAAGGCCTTTCATTATCCCTCCATCGTCTCCGTGCCAGGTTGAATCTTCCGTCTCGATGGGTTCCGCAAGGACGACGTCGAACCAACCGGTCACTAATTTACCCGCAGCAACTCTGACACTGGGTTCCCGATCACCGAGCCCGTCCTTGATCACCAGTTCGCGTTGAGCAATGGTGAGCTGACGGGGGTGTTCAAGTTTGGTTTGAAGGGCATTGGAATATACAAGTTTACGTGTTAACGCGTCGGTGTCGCGTGTGCGGCTTAGAACCGCCTCTATCGTCGCTGGGAGAAGAGGAATTGTAATCAAGGCAGCACGCCGTACTTCACTAGAGAGACAATATCAGCATTGCAACACGGGAGGTATGTCATGACGCACGGTGCAGGATCATATGAAAGCACATCGACTAAGACCTCAATGATGGTCCTCTCTCCGGGAACTACCTCATCTGGACCTTCGCTCCCAGCCAATTTAGAAAGTGCCGTGACAGCATGAGCACGAATGAACACTTCTTTGTCGCAAATCCTGTCTATTAAACCTTCCTTTAGAAGGTTATAAGTTTCTTCACTGCGGAACGTATGAGATCAACACTGCAGAGGACATGAAGAAGATGACTTGCTCAATCTCCCCCAAATGTGATATCATTTCTGAAACTATGCAAACGCAGCGATACCTCACGACTTTATTTTTTGCAAGGAAACCTTCTAGCAGCCAATTCAAGAGTCGTACTACGAACCGCGAGGCGATCGTGTCGTCCGCGTCATCCTCCAGTCGAGCAGATATTGAACTCATCGGGCCCTTGAGGACCTCCTCCTTCTCTGCAGCAGCTTCAGAAGAGTATTTAGCAAGTACTCACGGGTCAGATACAGGACTTGCACCTTTTTGGTTCATGAATTGAACGTACGATCCAATGAATCTAACAACCCGATCGGCCGTCGCAGGACCTTTCTTCACAACCAAAACTTGATTCACCATCCCAATAAACGCATCACAAAACTTTCTTTCGCCAACCCGTCTTACTACTGCCCCATTCTTCCCTGCCTGAGCCACTGCTGCCGCCTGTTGATGAAGCTTGTAAAGCGCAACAGAGTTTTTCCTGTGGTTGGCGAGAGATAGCTGCGTCTGGTCAAATATCGTAGCAATTGACTCTGCCAGATTATCGAGCGACTCGATCTTTCGTGTGACCATGAGTGAGATGTGAATCGAGCCTCCGTCGAACGTCAGAACACGGACAAGGTTGATCGAATACCGTTGCCAATTATTTGTTCATATAGACGCGTTGTTGAAGGCGTGACCTCGGATCAAGTTGTGGCTGTACATGGGCTCTGAAAAATGCCGAGGCATTTTGACTTGATGATACATGAGTACCATCCAACCCCTGGATGACATGGTGTGAATTCAGTATCATCGGTTCCTGTTCCTTCAGGTGACCGCTTGTTGGGAAAATAAGTCAAGGGAACAGCTTTTATATTCTCCTGACACCGACTCGGGCGAATTCTATTCACAAAAGCCAGGCCTTACTGACTAATTCGATGCCACATCAAAAAATTGAAGGATTTGGCTTTTCGCACTTCCATTTGTGATCATTTTCGCACCCTAGATTTTCTTGTAATACTTAAAGGAATGGACTTCAATGAATATTTTCAATGATTAGCCCCTGACTTGAGCGCTGCCAATTATTTGGACACAGCAAGTTCCCTAATCTGTGGGTGAAGTACTCACTCAACTCACATAAAAGTATATTGAACACATGCCAGCCACAGCACAGGAAAAAAGCTTTCCCCGAAGGGATTAATTATAAATCATCTTAAGCGGACAAACGCAGCTGGTACAACAAAGCAATTCGATTGGAGAAGTGTGGGTGTTACAACTACTAGTGTGGAGGGTATTAAGTTAGGGTGGGTAAAGGAACATCTAATCTACTCTACGCGCCAAAGATGCAAAAGTGCGCGACGGCGAGACTAGCTGTAGATCCATAGATAACAATGACGAGAGCGATATGCCATATACGAAAATATATAGAAGTGAAGATTGAGAGTGGGGTTTGTGAGTAGTGGGTGAAAATGGGAAAGAGATCCGAACTCCAAACTGTAGTAAATGAGTCACCGTAAGAGATATCTTGAGATGTAGATATTACCAGCCACAGGATACATGAGAGGGGGGGTTCAGAACCCTCCACATGATACATCGTCACGCGCGAAAAGGGCGCTAGTATCAGGGAGGAATGCCTGGGATAAGGGCAGAGGCCTGAAAGGGGAAGAAGTGATTGTCTTATGGGAACGAGTCCAGATTCCAATTCAATCGAATGTCCAGGGGACCTCCCACATCCATCGAGGTCATAAATACTCCTCGGAGCCTGCGCAGTACACGTCTGCGTAACTGCATCCAACCCTTGTAGTTAATGTAGTCGTTTATAAGGGTTATTCTCCCATATTTAAGATGTCCGATTAATCTTTAACAAAGTGATTCGTGCGCCAAGGAGGCAAGTCACGGGGTAATCCATGGATGGACGAGAGGGACTTTGAGCGCACATGACGAGAGGTCTGACTGGCGGGTGATCGAGACCGCGCTCTTTTCATTGCGCGGGGGGTCATTGGAACCAACGGGGTCGACATAGATGATACAAGATTACTAGGTGATGGAATACGCGAGCGAACACTGCCGCCGACACTGAGAGTGACGTTGACGTTGACATCATGATCACCACCGTCATCGCTATCCATTTCCTCGAAATCCTCTTCATCGCCGTCGATGGAAAACTCCCTCAGTAGCGCCCCAGTTCGCTCGAGAGCCTCCATTTGCCAAGAGTCTTCGGGCAGTTCGGTATGGCTTACCCGCGGGGCGTTGCTCTCGGCGATGGGGTCGGAGAATGAAACGGTGATGGGGACGTCCTCGAGCCATGCCATAATTAATGCGTTGGGGTTGCTTGGTTCTGGATGTGCTACGAGAGGGCCCAAAACAAGTTCGTTGGCACCGTCCTCGTCAACTAAGTCAGCAAAACTTCCTGCACCAGTACCCTCAGTGAAAGAGTCCAGATCCTTAATCACGGGAGCACTAGGAGTTTCCACGACACCCCTGAACTCATATGTGTTGAAGCCACTATTTGGTTGGATAAGTGAGGCGGCGTAGATAGAAGAGATATAGATACATACGGAGATTCTATCTGAGTGCTGTCGTGTTCTGGGCGGTGGGCGACTGGGGTCGCGAGCAGAGGGAATTGCTCATCATCTTCGGGGATAATCCTGTTGTGAGAAGAGAACATTCGTACTGTGGAGAAGCCTGAAGATAGTAACACATACTGGTCAAATGCAACTTGAAGGAAATTGAAAGTGTCGGCGTCGTCTTCGTAGGTAGTATGTTCGTGGTCTTGCATCTTAAGCTGTCGGAAACGAGTTTCGGAGCGAATATTGACTAGCGTGTTGGATGCCGCGAGACTGTGAGCTAGGGTTGTACGCGACTGTCAGAAAGAAGGCCTCGAGTCACAAGAAGCCGGCGGCCGTGGCCGGGACGTACGATGGGGTAAGCTGGGAAAGCTGTGCGTCAGAAGGCCCAAACGTTTATGTGGACATGTTCCTGGTTTCCGCCGGAGTTTGGAATCAAATGGGATATGTGAGGAAGACACAGCGGAAGTTTCAAGAAAGATGAGGTCCAAGGGGGAGAGATCAAATGCTGCTAAATATTTGCTTCGTCAGACGGACGGCAACCCTGATTTACCTCGGCATGGCCCGTATGGCTATCTGATCACAAGACACTGGGACGGGCGCTTAAGAAACGCTTGCTAAGGAGGATGACGTACGGCGCCGAATGCCTGACAACGGAAACGAGCATCTCTTTCTCCTCAGGTAGGCGAAGAACCAAAAAAGTCTTCCTTGAGATACCCAGAATCCGGGAAATTACTTGCTATGGAGAATTTTGATGGCGAAAGTGATGATGTGCCTTGGACTTGATAAAGTGCGCAGTAGTTCATGAGATAGGTGCTACGTGGAGGTGCGTGGAGGTGCGTGGAGGTACTTGGAGGCCGCGAGCGCTGATAGGTCCGCGGTGTTTCCGCAGCCAAGAAGTGGCGCGATGTATAATATTGAGAGCTTGTAATCCTGGTAATGTCAGGTCAGCGAAGGCGTATTTTAAGCTGGAGGCGACAATTATTTGGTAATTGTCCTAGGGCGGCGGAGAGGAATGAATAGACGCCCGCTGATGATGATCTGGCATCGTGTGGAAGCAATCGGACCATTTCGGTCTTGATTACCACCAAAGATAAATACGATTTGTCGTCTTCTTCAGGTCACCCAGCAGCATGCGCGCAGCCACCGCTCGCAATTGGCGGAAGCCGCAATGTTTCGTTTAAAGGTGCGTACGAATATGAGTCGGCCCATCGCTGAGAGAACTGCCCTGTACGATACGAATCCGTAGCACTTGATCAACATTGACCTGCCAAGTGGTGTAGTGTAGGCAGGCTGTTTAACGTGAAAAAAAATCAGCTATATACTCATTCGTTACGAGGCTTTTCAATGTCGTGCGAGTCGTGGCAGAACACGTCGAGATGAAAAGAATTGACTCAGACTCGCTGAAAGCGCCACCTGTTTGTTTGTTCGTTGTTTACTGGTACGTGGCCGCTTGTTGCCAACATTTATCTCATAACTCTGTTTAGGCGGGACTGTCTGCGACACCTTCTCCGGCGAAACACTTTCTTCCACCATGCTGAATGTCGAAGACGTTGAGGAGCGCGACGGTGCGTGTATCCCTGAACAGCCATAAATCTCCGCCATTGAGTAGTCTACAGGCGTCCGATTGTCCTGGAACGTCTGGCCGTCGTCTCGCATAGAGGCAACGAGGACGGTCGTGCCAATTTCTGCCCTTTACACGCCTTTAAAGCTTCGCGAAGATCTGCCGCCCGTGTTGTACGAACCAGTCGCATGCAAACCGCCCTGTCGCGCGGTTCTCAACCCATACTGGTCGGTTGCACTACGTTGTAGAAACATACTTGTATCTCACCGTTATATTGCAGCCAAATTGACATACGCGGAAAGCTATGGATCTGTCCCTTCTGTCTCTCACGTAACTCGTTTCCCCCGCACTACAAGGACATCTCCAACACGAACCTCCCCGCCGAGCTCTTGCCAAAATATACCACCATCGAATACACGCTTTCCCGCCCAGCGCCAGTTCCCCCCATTTTCCTCTTTGTCGTTGATACGTGCATGGACGAAGAGGACTTGAAGGCTCTGAGAGACGCTCTCGTCGTCAGCTTGAGTCTGATCCCGCCTTACGCGCTTGTGGGTCTGATCACATATGGGACCATGGTAAGTGTCCGCAAAATTCATGCTGTATTAGAATACAAACTGCGTACAGACCCAAGTCCACGAAATTGGCTACGCAGAGTGCAGCAAGTCGTACGTGTTCAGGGGGGGAAAAGAGTATTCGGCGAAGCAAATTCAGGACATGCTAGGACTCAGCTCGCAGGCTCGCGCTGCTCCCCGTCCTGGCCAGCCGATGCCTCAACAGGCTTTTGGCGCCGCACGTTTCCTCATGCCCGTTCAACAGTGCGAGTTCCAGCTAACGGGTATACTCGAGTCCCTGGCACGCGACCCCTGGCCAGTAGAAAGTGACAAGCGTCCCCTCCGATGCACTGGTGTCGCTTTAAGCGTTGCTGTTGGTTTGTTGGAGACTACGTACCCCAATACCGGTGCCCGTATCATGCTCTTTGCTGGTGGACCGGCTACCGAGGGTCCTGGAATGGTCGTTAGCAACGAACTCAAGGAGCCTATCCGTTCGCATCACGACATCGACAGAGATAGCGTGAAGCACTTTAAGCGGGCCAGCAAGGTGCGTTCTGTGGTGTGAAACTGAGGACGGTAACCCAATTATTGTAGTTCTACGAAGCGCTTGCCAAGCGCGTTTCTAACAATGGTCACGCCGTTGACTTGTTTGCTGGTTGCCTTGATCAAGTTGGCTTGCTAGAAATGAAGTCTCTCCCAAACTCTACCAATGGTGTAATCGTTCTGTCTGATTCTTTCGCTACTTCGATCTTCAAGCAAAGTTTCCTCCGTATATTCAACAAGGATGAGCAAGGCCATCTTCAAATGGGCTTTAATGCTACTTTCGACGTTCAAGTGTGTCGATTTATCGTTGTAATTCTATTAATATCTGACGCTGCTTTAGACAACAAAAGAGCTCAAGGTGTCCGGCCTCATTGGTCACGCCATCTCGGCGGGCAAGAAATCTGCGTGTGTGGGTGAGACGGAAATCGGTATAGGCCAAACGTCTGCCTGGAAAATCAATGTTATCAACCCTAGCACATCTACTGCCGTCTACTTCGAAGTTGTCACACCTGCGGGCCAACCTCTCCAGCAGGGATCCCGTGGCCTCATCCAATTCGTCACCCATTATCAACACTCTTCCGGTCAGCAGAGGCTACGTGTGACGACCATCGCCCGCAACTTTGCCGAGGCAGGCTCCCCGAGCATCGCCATTTCATTCGACCAAGAAACTGCCGCGGTTTTGATGGCCAGAATAGCGGTATTCAAAGCCGAGATCGACGACTCTCCCGATGTCTTGAGATGGCTTGACCGTATGCTTATCCGCCTATGCCAAAAGTTCGCCGACTACCGCAAGGAGGACCCCTTGTCTTTCCGTCTCACCGATAATTTCAGCATCTACCCACAATTCATGTTCCACCTGCGGAGAAGTCAATTCTTGCAGGTGTTTAACAACAGTCCCGACGAAAGCGCCTTCTACAGGCACATTCTGAATGCAGAAGATGTCAATAATTCATTGATTATGATTCAGCCTACGCTGATGTCGTATGCTATTGATACGCCCTCACAGCCTGTGCTCCTTGATAGTGTTTCCATCAAGCACGACGTCATCCTCCTCCTAGACACGTATTTCCACATCCTCATTTTCCATGGAGAACTCATTGCACAGTGGCGGAAGGCGGGTTATCAGGATCAGGAGGGTTACGAGAACTTCAAGGAGCTGCTTGAAATTCCCGTGGCAGATGCTCAGGTGGGTTTCCTGTGTGATGTATAAACAAGACAAAACCTAACCATATGATCATACAGGATCTTCTCGTCGACCGATTCCCCATTCCGAGGTACATCGTATGTGACCAGGGTGGAAGTCAAGCTCGTTTCTTGCTGTCCAAGCTTAACCCGTCCACAACGCACATGTCTGCGACTATGTATGGCTCCACAGGCGGCCCTGGGGCCGGCCAGCCAATCTTTACGGACGACGTCAGCTTGCAGGTCTTTATGGAGCACTTGAAACGTTTGGTAAGCATGTCGTTCTGAGTTTGAGCGTTTTCTTTGTCGTGGCTCATGTTCTTTTTTTCGACCGTTCAGGCCGTGGGTGCTCAAACAAATTAATATGTATCTTTTCACTTGTTTCGGCTCTGGCACCTACATACACCACCTGTCTGTTTCCTGCATTTGTTCCTAGACCTCGTTCTGTTGTTTTCTACCACTCTTTGGTGTTTTATGTAGTACACAAAAATATGCAGGGTGTGTTTTCATTACCAGGGTCATCATGCCAATGACGTACCGAGCCGGGGATAAGAGAAGCAATCATCATTGATAACTTGGGCTCGTCATATGCATGATATTGATAACTATGATCAAGCCTTATTTTTTTGAATTCTGGCAATTTTCCTTGCCTAAAGATTGACACTATGTAGTCTCCGTCTCGAAATTGGCAAACAACACCAAATCTGGGGCCTCCTGTATTCCTCATGTTCGCAGTCTGAGCCTCGTCTTACCTTGACCACAGCAATGCCGTCGCATAGAACAGCGGACGCAGCACAGATTGCGCCGTATCTCACCCACGCTGTCAGTCATCATGGGCAGATCACCCTGGTACCCGCTGATAACAATGGTCGAGTCCGTCAAGCCAATATCAAGGGAAACAGGAGCCGTCCGAGGCAAGAAAGGAATACGAGGACAGAGGAAGAACTAAGGTTTAACGTGGGCCCTCGGACCCTGCGCAATCTCGTTGGAAATCGAGCAGCGCGACGCGGGGGACGACAAGACCGAGGCCTCGGTGAGAGCAATGAATGTATGTTCCTCAACTTGTTCAATTAATTAATGTACAACTAAGAGTTTCATGGCAAAAGCATATCCTGACTACCCTCCTCCTTCCTTTCTTGAAGCGACATCGGTACCGGCTCCACTTGATAACGCCACATTTGTGCCCCTTTCGCAGCCGGCATCACCCATTGCTCCAGCCGAGCCGACTTCTGCGTTGCCTGTGACGTCTCCTTCACAAACGCATATTTCTCCCGCGTCTTTGACGTTATCGTCTGGAAACGAGGTCGATTCAGATACGTCTTCTCTCGAGATTATAGACATTGATTCACTGCCGGTTGAGCGACAAATCCCATCGGGTCCCAAGCTTGAAGAAAACATCAGGCGCGATTGGTTAAATCGTCGCGGTGTAGAATTTCCTCCTCCTCCGCCAGAGAAACAACCTCGAAGTCTGCCTAAAATCCGTAGCAAAGCTATACTGGACTCAGACTCAGAAGATGGCACTGAGGAGACTCCTTATGCACTTCGTCAGACCAATTTAAAAAGTAAACACTTGTCTTCGCTGCGCACTCTTTTCCCTTATCGTGCGATGACAATCGATCAACCGTTGTCGGCATCTCCGAATTCTTCTCCGTACTCTTCTCGTTCCTCTCTGTCATTTCTCAGTGCAACGTCTCTCAAGATGTCCATGTCAACGACGTCCATCTCGTCTGTTAAAGGAGAGAGTTTTTTTTCCCGCAAATTCTTGAGCTTCAAAGGAAAAGAACATGTCAAGGAGTCTCTCGACACTTGGGAAGTCGTTGAAACGCAGTCAGATTCCAGTATCGCTTCAGACAATTCTTCGTCGCCTACACGCAGTCAGAGTTTCACATATGGGATGCCAGCTACTACCCAGGTAGTAAAGGAGGAAGCACCTTTGGTATCTCCAATTTCGACTATAACTACTAGTGCTACCGCACCCCATCCGTTATCCTTAAGAGACCGCAAGCCGCCTCCAGTACCATTTGTTACTCGACCAAAGAAGAAAGCACACCCACCTCCGAAGCCTGCACCGCTGGTCTCTGTTCCGCAGGGTCCTATACTGGTATCTGTGCGCACGAGAATACCTCCTCCTCTCCCGAGAAAGCCACTCCACCTGAACTCATCTCCACTTGTACATGATTCTTGGTGCCCCACAAGTGTTGAGGCAGATACTGAATCTAATGCCGTCCTTCAGCAGGCCTTAGGAACACCGCTTCCCGTCTCCCCCATTGAAGGCGGTTCTCCCACGACCCCCGTCTTACCGAGCCCAGCGGACAGCATGCTAATGTCTGCATCCGTGCCCTCGCCAACTTCCCCTACAGTACTTGATCATCAAATCCCTGTACAGGAGAATGATATCATCGCTCAAGATACGCCTTCTGACTTCTGTCGCTCCCCGAGACCTGTGTCACCTTCGAAAAGCATGTCGGCGTCAGCACGTGCACCCACACTCACATTTTCTACAGAACGTAATCGTCAGATTCTAACACACGAGAACAATAGTGTGTCGAGCCCTATAGGCGACCTTTCACCGGTCCTACGTCGTCACTATCCTGGGAGACCCCTTCCCCAGCCCCCGGGCGCTACACGTGTGCTGCTAGATTCCGCATTTGAAACTACTACCCACGATCAGGCTCACTGTCAACAAACCTCTCACTGCCCGGAGGGCCTCCTCATCGATCTTAATGATGATCCTTCATTCCCAGGGTTATCAAGTAGCAATCCTCCCACACCTCTCGTCAACAGTGACGGAAATAACCTTTCTACGCCAGCATCCGCAATTTCGAGCTCTTCTTCTGTCGATCTTCTTGGTTCAATCGCGGATGTCGAGACGCCAGTGATTAATGAGCACGCTCGGCAAGTAGATCAAAATATCGCCCTTCCAGCTCGAAGCAGTTCTCAGTCTAGCCAGCTTCCAGAGATAACCGATCTTGATGTGCTCGTTACCCAAGTCAGTGAAGAGGAACACCGGGACGGCTTAGATTATGACGTAAGTACGACTTTCTTTGCCCAGATGATGTCCTCGTCATTGATGAATGACACCAGGCACTTCTTGTGCTTTCAGAGTTCATCGGGCCAGCCAATCCGCAGCCAAGGAGTACGCATTCGGTCTCAGCACCCGGTACACCTCCGCCTGAGGCTCAATTCACAGCGGTTTCTCAGAATGCGAATGTACCCCTCCCAGGGAGTGTACAACTCGAGCGTAGACGTATTATGAAGGATGGACGCGTCAAGTTAAAGCTTGAGTTGCTTGACACGGCCGTAGACAAATGTGGGATCTGCTTGACGCAATTTCGCAGCGGCGATGCCGCACAAATCGGCTCTGCGTGCAGGCACGCTTTCCATGAAAAGTGTCTTGGGCGGTGGCTCGTTCGGAACAAGACATGTCCCATGTGCAGGGTTTCTCTTGCACCGGAGTGAGTGGTCTCATTGTAGCATTTCGTCTTCTGGATATTTTCTTTTTTTCTGTCCCCTTTCTCGTGCTATGTCATACTAGCTTGGTTACCGGTCATCCTGTACTCTACTCTTCCCATTTCCCGTTGCATCACCACGGACATGTAGCATAGATACACGTACTCTGATTTTACGGACGATAACATGATGTGGACATCTAGTAGACTCAGATTTTACTTTTGCTGTTTTAATAGCTTTTGGACCTGGATAGCATGAATTTAGTTTCCCAACAGCCAAATGCTGACTGGCAAGCAGTATTCTAACTTTCCACATCCTTGGTCTCTCCGTTATCTACTTTGTAACATCTCTGTTAGCTGCGACGTGTTATCTTCCCTCGACTAAAACCAAAATTTCTGAGAACGAGAGAGCGCCAATCTCAACTCGAAGATATATGCCGGAAGACCGAGTTAAAGTCATACATTTCGAGTCCGAAGCATTTCCACGAATCCTGTGCCAACTGACGAACCGAGGAAAAGATGCAGTCATTATCACTGTTTCCATCAGAAAACTAGATTAGGCAGAAGTGGAAGACTGGCGGGAGTGGCATCAAGACGATGTGGTTTGTTCGGAGGGTCCCATGAGGAAGCCCTCAGTTTGGGCTGGGAGACTTCACGTAGCGAAAGAAGGTGGCGAAATTGAATGGTATATCGATGAGAAGAGTACCTGATGCGGCCACTGACGACTAATCCATTTCATAAGCATCGCATCTGACCGCAAACAGCCATGCTGCTCGATCCTGTTCACGGTGGCAAACCAGACTATTTGAAGTACCCAGACACTGGCCAGATGCACAACCCCCACCAACTCCAACACCTCCGCCACCAATCTTTCTAATCCTTCCAGCATCTCCAAATTCGATGTTGGATGGATCAGGTACACACAAAGTGTGATTTATACCATTAGGGCCAGAACTTGGTAAGCAAGGGAGAAGTTGCGGTAGAGTAGAGGCGGATGATGCGTATTGAAAGACGCGGATTCGTTGAGCTTCGCTTAGGTTTGGGGCGAAGAGTGAGAGAATGTAGTGTATAACTTCTGTCGGCAGATTGGCAAATGGAGATGCGGATGACAAAGAGGAGGGGGGATTCGACCGACTTGAAGCGACAGGAAAGCAAGAGCATGTATCATCGCAAGGTGTACTGTTTGTGGAAGGGTCTTTCCTTGATTTTGTCTTTCCAGAATGTAATAGGAGCAGTCGAGAGTAACGGAGGAGTCGGAGAGCATCGAGTTGAGTTTTCTCGTTGAGATGCTTGTTGTGGGCAACTAAAACCTTGAGAAGGTTTTGGGTTTTAAGCAGATCATCTCCTGTCGGCCTATCATTTTCGCTGCTAAAGTCATTATGATTTGCAAAAATGCTGATTTTTGTCAGTCGGTGGTTAGAACTGTGGCGCAGAGTATGATATATTTTTTGCAGACCGGTGTTTGTAAGATAATTGCAGTTGCCAGAGAAGGAACTGAGGTAACAACGATCTGACGAGAGATAGTCGGAGATATGGGAAACAGAGGCTTCGGTGATGCCTGTAGCTGTGAGATTGAGATCGCGCAGGAAGCACGAGTCCAGGGACGGTAGAAAGGATGATATGAAGGTATCAGAAAGGCCGCTGTTGGACGCCAGGCTCAATACTTCGAGGCGTGAAGAGTTGATAGATTTGACAAAAGCAGATGTTACGGCTTCATCTCCAATGAAATTATTCTGTAACTGGGTGAGATCAACACAGAAAGTAAGATGGGCCAAGTGCATACGTTCGGCAAGTGCAAGCATCGCAGGTATAGATTGTCTTCGAGATAATTGGAGATAGCCAGGAGACTCGCATTTCCGAGTTTGTTGGACCCGATCTGTACTTCACATATGCGATAACGTCGTCCCTTTGCCGAACTTAAGAAATTGAAAAGAAGAACACATCCGTCATCCCCAAGCTCATTGTGGGAGAGTATTAAAGTGGATACGATGCGGCGGTGCTCAAATAAGTCAATGATCCTCTGAGCACCTGTAGCAACCTGTTAGGTGTCCATTCAAAGTAAAAAGCCACGAGGCTCACCCTCCCGAGAATGAAGACCAGATTCTTTGCACGCTATTTGACTTCGACTACTTAGAAGCACTTGATTACTGCTAGGACGCACCCTAGAAACGATACGTGATGCCATGTGAAGAACCCGAAGTTACGTCAGCCTGGCAGTTTTACACCGGGAGATGATCCGGCATGCCGATGGATTTCCCCCTCGTTTTTAGAAGTTTGAAAACAGACAAAACCCAAGCTGTCGGCGCTCTGCAATATCATATAGATGCCTCGCCACCCTATTGATACCTAGAAAGTCTGGGCCTACCCTGCTACCTACTCTGACATGAGAAGACCATCCTTTCCAGCCGATTTTCTACCGAGCGAGGACGAGGTTTTTGACTCTTCACTCTATGTTTGACTTCCTTGAGGTCACCGGGTGAACGGAAATATGAAAATATATGAAGTTTGCAATAGGCAGTTGTTTCATCTGTACGAATTCACTTCGCTGTCAATTTATGACCTTTTACGTAGCTTCCTCAAACCAAACCTTTATGACTTATGAGGGCTTCGTCGAAGTAATCATGTATCCCTGGGAAAACTTCTATGACTACAAGCGCCGGTCCGTCATGCACCTCGTGATAACTATGTCTCGTGAGATGCTAAGCCGTCTTTGACTATAACAGGGCCGTCCTTACCGTCCTGTTGTTCCGAGGTCCTTTCATGGGCGACATCGGAAAATGGCTATCCGTGTCATCTGTCCTATTGTGTTGATCGTTGGATTCTCCAACACTATCTGCCGCTGTCCTATAAGTTCCTTCGTTGAATATCAATTCTCCACATTTCACCATGCGCTTCATACAATTCTGTATCATCTCTTTGTTGACGGTTCTTTCGCCTGTACAAGCTCTTACGTACCATGGAGCTGACTTTTCTTCCCTCGTTAACCTTGAAAATTCGGGTATCAACTATAAGGATTCTGGGGTGACCACCAAGTTTGAGACAATCCTGAAGAATCATGGAGCAAACCTTGCCCGAATTCGTATATGGACAAGCACAAGCAACTCTCAATATAGCTTGAACTATGGTCTTGCCCTCGCAAAGCGCTGTGTTGTTGCTGGGATGACTCTGCTCATTGATCTTCATTATAGTGACACTTGTGAGTGCGTTGACTCTCGTGGTTGTTTCGACCTTATATTCTCTCAGGGGCTGATCCCGGCCATCAAGCTATTCCGTCTAGCTGGCCAACAACTCTGTCGGGGCTAAACACCCAGATCTACACGTATTACTTCCATTGTCTTCTCTATCTCGACCGTCCTTAATGTTCAATCCAGATATACAAATAGTGTCGTGAAGGCTTTCGCTGCTCAGGGCACGCCTATTGAGTACATTCAGGTCATTAGTTTCATTTATTCTCATTCCATCCCCATTGAAACACGTCAGTAGATTGGAAATGAAATCAACGACGGAATGCTGTGGCCTGTTGGTCGTATTTCTGTAAATGGATATTCGCCTCTCTCTCAACTGCTCCACTCCGCGGCAAACGGCGTACGCGATGCCTCCTCCACGACTAAGATCATGGTCCACCTTGCTAATGGCTGGGACGCGAGTGCGATCTCCTCTTTCTACAGTCACATTTTTATCCCAGGCGAATTCGCTACTGGCGACTTTGATGTCCTTGGATTCTCATTCTATCCATTTTATGGAACTGGGGCAACATATAATGCCCTTCAGTCAAGCTTGCAGGCCATGGTTACAAAGTTTGAGAAGGTACTTTCAATGTTGTTTACCTGTGGCTGCTTCTTAACATAAGCAAAGGATGTAATGGTTGTGGAAACAGATTGGCCTGCTGCCTGCTCTGGGGTGGCTTTAAGCGACACCGCGATTTCCGTCTCTCCTCAAGGTCAATCCACTTGGGTTTCAGGTATCCGAACTGTTTTACAAGCACTCGGCGGCGGTCATGGTGTTGGTATTGTCTACTGGGAGCCTGGATGGGTGGGAAACGCAGGCTTGGGTTCGAGCTGCGCGGTACGAAATCCTGAATTTTCTAATCATAGCGTGATGTCTGATGCTAGTGTGATATTCTCCCCAGGATGCTTTATTGGTAGATAATTCGGGTAACACGCGTACCAGTATAGGAATGTTCTCCAGTAGCATGTAGAATCATGATTTGGATTTCTCCCATGCTCGTGTCACATTAACGAATTGTTCTCAAACTTTGCAAATGTTAGTCACCAGTTCTGGTTTGCTCGTCTTCTGCGTCCTTAACTGTTAATCTAAGGCATATGTGATTGCACCATCGCGCCCGAACTATGGTTTCCCAAGAGGCTCTCATTGAGAAATTTGGAAATGCCACTGGTGTGACAACGGAAATGTATTGACTGTAAGATCTAGAAGAAGCCACAGGGATATGACGTTTGTATGACGTCACCCCCTTTTTTAACTCTCCGTTTGCCTCAAGTACTTCATTACCACGGATATGTCAACAGAATTTCAGAAACGCATCAACCTACGAGGAAGGCCTATGGTCAGTTTGACGACAACTGCTACAACCTAAAGACTAACGCTTTGAGCGCTCTTAACAAGGCCATCGCGTGTGTGGCTGCTATCACAACATCTCTAGGAGCCATGTACTTTATGGGAAGAGACACAAAGAAAACCGAAGGCAACGATTCTCCATATAGTGAGCCTTGTTTTCATTCGAACACCCAAGCTTTTCGCACTCTTATTGATAATTTTAGGAGTCCACGCTGGTCCAGGGACCTCCGATGCGAGCATGACTTCGTCAGATGTTAGTGCAGCTGTATCTGTGCCTAAACCAGGGAAGGAGAGGTTGCATCATCAGCCTGAACCCAGCTCACGTTGACAAAGCTCACGTTGACAAGTGTACTACAATGGCCCGCCTGTAACTTGTTATATCAAACAGTTTCTGTTCCTCATACTGGGAATTAAGAGAGTTTGATTTCCGAGTTAAACTACAGAAGAAGACATAGGGAAAGTGCAAATGAAGTAATAAAAGCGTCCAACAGAGGAGTAGGATAGGTATGTAGATAATCATATTCCAGAATATGCGGGATCACAAGCGTTTAGATAGTGCTGGCGCTTTGGGGTTGGTGGGCGGATTCAAGGCGATCAAAGGTCGGAATAATGATAGGGACAACCTGTAGCTTGGGCTTGGGCTTCTCTGCGTTGCATGCTACAGTTTTCACATGATCAAGAGGTCAGCATTGGCATCCCTCGGGGGTTCGACAGAAGGTAGGTCAAAGCCAGAGGAGGACTCTCGAAACCACATACTACAGTCTTCGCATCGTTCGAGAGTCATCTGGTTGTCGATCAAAAGAGAGAATTGTGATAGGCGAAAACTAATGGCTGGATTCTACATACTACAGGTTTCGCATGCCGAAAGCTAGCATCTGTGACATTTCCAAGGATCGCGGAGGTGGTCGCCAAATAATGGTTTATGCTCAAGTAGCAGGCCATTGAACGAAGATGGGGCAAGCATCTTCATACTCCACATTCTGACTGATTAAATGATAGTGTCAAACGAACGTTGAGCGGTTGACGTCAAAGAGCCAAGAAATAAGGACAGTCACACTGAATACGATGGCCGATGTAGTGATGTACCGCCCTACCCATGGCAGTGGCAAGCTCCTTGAGGGGTCGGAAACAGGATGTATCCCGCGACTGATGGTAAATGTGTTCGAATGGACTGTCAGTCTGACGAATGGCGGCTCTAGAAAGGGGACAAGCAGGTTCGGGAGGGGGATAGAACCCACACCAGTCCATTTGCTCCCGCTCGGACTGATCTTCAGCTTCTTCATTTTCATCTGTTTGTATCCACCGTGGCTGGTCTTCAGCTCCGTCGGCTTGATCATCCATTTGCTCCCCCTCATCTTCAATTTTATCTACTTCGTCGGTTTTTGATCCAAGGCGACCGCTAATAGGCCACGGGAAGGGGACATACTGAACAACCTCGTCAAAAGACGAAGGCATAACGGTCGGGAATTTGTTGTAGACAACGGCTGCTGCTGCAGGACTCTCTGGGGATGATAATGCAGAACTGTCTTGAACCCAGTCAAGTTGGGGATCGAGGTCGATAGAGCTCAGTTCCACGGGGGGAGGGGCCAACCGCTGACGAAGGGGACATGGGTCAGGGTTCTTTTCAGTCTCGACGCCGATAGCTTCATACACAATTTCTTGCTCGCGAGATTTAGCTGCCACGATTTTGGCATCTGGTGCACTTTGTTCAAGAGAGAATGGAGGAATGACAAAACCATTCCAAGCCTACGGAACGACATGAGAAACAGAAACGCTGGAAAAGCATTGAGAACTCACGTCTGTCGTATAATTGGGGGGGCAGATATTTGAAGTAGAGATTTGGAATCCTTCTACGCCGTAACAGCCGCCGAGAGGATTATATGACTCCATCTCGACATCATTGCTAGCAAGGTAAGTGGATAACGAGCTCCTGCTATTTGAATCGATGAGATTGCCGCCTGAAGGAGAGGGCCACGTATCAATATTGAGATGGCCATTTTCACTGAAGCCGAAACTGGGTGAATGAGAAAAGGGATTTCTGTCGTGTTGGTTCCAGCCAGCATTGACATTCAATTCGTAGGAAGAGTGCACGTTGTTGGAGTTGTTACTGAACGATGGGCGGGAGGCAGTGGTCCCCGACCAGGAAGGCCTTTCAGACGAGCTAGAATTAGACCTTTCATTCAAGGCTTCCGGTGGTTCATTCAAGACTGATGCGCTGAAGTTGTGACTTCCACTGCGACCGTTCCACGTTTTGTAGTCCGGGAAGGAGAAGTTCGATTGAAAAGCAGAAGAGGCATTCGAACCAAAAGCAGAGACTGTTTGATCAACCAGGCCGAACGCAGAAGTCCCATTAGTAAGGGCGAAAGTTTCTCTTGTGTCCTCGGATATATGCATTGGGTTGACAATCGCTTCACGCCTGATAGCAACGTTGTCGTGGGTGATAGAAGCCGAGTCAGCAGCGAAATGCAAAGCCATTTCATGCGCCATTGAAGTATTGGAAGGGCCTGCTGCGAAAACCGGTGACAAAGGAAAGGTGGGTCTTATTGGTGCGAGTGCAGATATCGTAGGTCTTGAAGCATGATTTCTGTAAATCGAAGAGAGACTTATGCATTTCTACTCTTTTGGAGAGAACCAGAAGAACGTACGGACTGGCCCCAACAATAGATTCCATATCACAACCTTGGGCTGCACCTGCTTCAAGGATAGATGCCACGAGTCTGTCTCGTACGGCAGAGTCCAGCCTTGATCGCTTCAGTGTCCCGCTTAGATTCATTGTGTCCCGAATCGAATCGCAAGGTTCATTATTGTCCTCAGGCTCAGTATCATCCCCCGCATCCGCGATAGAAGATGATCTAGAGCTAAAGCAAGAAAAAATTGTGAAAATCGATAAACTAAAGCGAAGGGTATGTTTAACAAAGCAAACGAACGTTCCGTTATTCAAGTGTGTCGTCTCCGGCTGGGAGGTAGATTCTTGATCGTTACTCGAATTTATCGCATTTGGGTGAAAAGTAAAGCCTTGGTTTCCTTGAGTTGACGGTCCAGTACTATCAGCTTTCGTGCTCCGAGTCCTGGCGGACTGATTCGAATTGCTCAGCGAAACAGGCTTGGGTGGTTGGCTACCAATCATCATCGACTTCGCGGAAGGTTTATGTGACCTGAGTCCATGTACCATGGTGCGCGGGAGATTTCAAGAAGTACGAGGTGAAGCACCGACAAAAGTTAACCTGAGCTTGAGAAGAGTGAGTAGATTGGCCTACGCTGTTGTACTTATAGTTCGTGTCATGGTCAGATGTTAAAGCGGTCTAATCTGGTATCTTCACCGCTTTGAATGTGCCATGGCCTGCGTGACTATTTAGGAGGTAACAGCGTGATGGAGACCATAAATCAATCTCCATTCTACTGCTTTGGCCTAATATTCCATCACGACCATATTCTGCCAATGAAGATAGGATTCAGGTTTGAAAAAACCGAGCTGTCACTAATTCTGAGGATTTTGATGGTAGAACGTGAGGACGGACGGGTTAAAAGGCCTGTACAAACTTGCAAAGAGGTTTCTACGTAACGCATTGATGTCGCTGTGCAACGACAATCTTCGATGGGCATGTTAGAATTGATTTAACCACTGTTTCCTCCGCGTTGTAGAGTGATGAATATCCTGCCAGGCTGTCAGTGATGGTGACATGCTGGCAAATGACATCGTTCCGTTGCCTCTTGACCTTCGCTTGAGCAAGCCTGTCCGTCGTCGCTCCCAAGCATCATAATACCAGTCTCCTTCGTACTCTTCGTTGATGTGGGTCGGAACCAGCACCTGACACATTCTGTGACGCTTCCGAGATTGTAAAACTGTTTTTGATCCATTACTGGTGTTTATAACAGACCACTAAGCGATTATTTGAGGGCCATCAAATAAGTCACTTGTCCAGGAAATAGCCGCCAATGACACTAGACCATAAGAGACTAGCACAGGCTTCCATGTTAACTAGATAGTGCATTGAACAGTACAGCAATAATCCTGTCAAGCGTCCCCTCAGGACATAGACTCCTCAGCTGAAAACGAGAAAGAAGTTATGTGAACAATGCTTTCGGAAAGGAGACAGAAGTTGGGTCTCTTGATGACTGCTATCAATGCTGGATGCCAGGCGGGCTGGTCTCCGATAGTCCATAGAAGACATGTTATACAAAAAGTCGAGAATTTCCTGATCTCCTTTGGTCGCCACTCTTCCGCATCATCTATTTAGGCCCCGAGTCGTATAGACAGTAAGTTTCAGGAAGGTTGTGGAAAAAGAACTCGAAAGTGAATAGTGTGGGGGAGGAACCTGAAATGAATTGTGAAATGAGGCGGACTTCGAAAATTACTCTTCTCATCAAACAATGGAGCAAAGCTAAGCAACTTGCACGATCTAACACTACATGGAAAATTCTGTGACCCGAGATGTAATTTTCACTCCAATAAAACTTCCATGTGGCCGTACCATTAGCAACCGACTTGTCAAAGTGAGCTATTTGCAGTCTCAACTCCACATCTAGAATCCAATCTCGAAAGCCTAGGTTGCGATGTACGAACACCTGGCTGACTTTCTTGGAGGGCCACTTAATAAATATCATTATGCGCTATACTCAAATTGGGCTGCTTTTGGCTGGGGCATGATCATCACAGGAAATATCCAGGTTTCCGACAGGCATCTATCACTAGGACGCGACATGATCCTTCCCAAAGACCTCTCGGAAAAAAATCTGCAACCGTACAAGCGTTTGGCTATGTCCATGAGAGGGTTAGGAAATTCAAGAACACTCGCTCTCATGCAGTTGTCTCATGCTGGCCGCCAGTCATTGAATATAATTGGTGGACGTCTCCCGTTTCAGTCACCCTTGGCTCCAAGTCCGATAAGAGTCGCACCAAAGGGTTCAGGGTGGACGTCAAATGCTATCCATGCTTTCGCATTTCAACAGCCGACCGCAATGTCAGTCAAAGACATCAATGATGTGGTCGAAGCTTTCATCAAAGGTGCCAGGGTTGCATTTGAGTCAGGTTTTGACGGTATTCAACTGCATGCTGCGCATGGCTGTCAGTTTTTTTCTTCTTACTTAATTACGTTTTGGTTGAAAGAAATGTCCTTGCATAGATCTTCTTGCCCAGTTCATTTCGACCAAGGTAGAGGCGCTGTACTCCAAGATATCATGGTGTATTAACGAACCTCTTTAGTCTAACACGCGTGAAGATTCTTATTCTTCTCACCCAAACAATGCTCTTCGACTCTTGCACTGTATCGTCTCTGCCATTCGATCTTCTACTTCAGAAGATTTTGTCATTGGAATCAAGCTGAACGCCGCTGACTACGCAGCACATAGTCATGATGATCCCAACGCTTACGGTCGCATTTTAGATCACTTCAAATCTATCGCACAATGGGGATTAGTTGACTTCATTGAAGTAAGTGGTGGGGACTACGAGAAACCTGGTAATTATTGTTCGTGTCGTTTTATCACTTGATTCTAATGATCCATATCCTCTTAATCCCAGACTTTATGGCAAAGCCAAGGTCATGTCGCCAAGGTCTTTTTTCTGACTTTTCCAGGGCTGTTATGCGTGTCCTCGAATCACTGTCCCTTGGAACTTCCTCCCCTCTAATCCTTCTGACCGGTGGCCTCCGGGATCCCGAACTCCTTCACACCCCCATCGTGTCAAAGCACTCTCATCTGTTGGGTATTGGAAGGGGTTCTGTACACAATCCTGATCTTCCGTACCTCCTAAAGCAGGAACCTAATGGAACCTCAGATTTCTCAAAGATTTCCTTGTCTGCACAATCCTCCGTTGAGCCGTATCTGAATGCATGGCCTCGACTGCGAAGCTATCTGCCTACAATACCACTCATAGGTGCCGGCATCGATATGGCATGGTATGTTGTAGCGATGAGACGACTGGCAACCATACGTCTAGGTGTCAGACAATCCCAAGAAGCTTTGTTCCTGCATAATTATACCCCGAGCCCAGTAGGTGCCGTCTTTTGGATGTGGGTTTGGATAGACAATATCTACGGACCAACTTTCTACCTGGTTATTTCAGCCGTGGTTGTATCAGCATTTCTTTTCATATTATGAGGTTTGTGTCCAAATACGGTGCGAGATGAAACATAGGAAGTCAAGATATTCTCAGCTTTGTCCCAATCGTTTCAATACCTCATGATGAGACAGTCTCCTCACAATATTTCCTCGCACTTTGCACGGCACCATTCTGACACAGCAATGATTGTAATGTCTCTTGAAACGTCCATCCCTCGATTTGATCCCGATCCGTTTTCTGTAACCTCTGCAGTATTTTGGGTGTGTCAAATCACGTTCTCCATGTCATCAGATTTTGGCCTCGTGACACAATACACACCTGCAGAAGGCCAGAATGAGAGTATTGAGACATAGGTGTCTCAAAATATGAGAACAATTCTTGAGACCGAACGTAGGATGATATAGGAAGAAAAGTCATGGAAGTAGCCTGCTCTCTGTCCCCAGTGTGAACGCCTGCTGTACCCAGGCCAATAGATGCGGGGACGCGTGCTTCCAACAGCACCGACATACGACCCACTGGTAGATTGCGTGTCTTTGCTATTGATAATCTTCGACATCTTGCTGTTATTACTCGAACAATATGACCTATTTATATATGTATGATACACTCTACTTATATTCACTTCCGTCATATACACCACTGATCCGTCGTCAGTCTTCTTCGGTCTTTATTTTTTTTTACCTCTCTGTCCTCGTACGAACGACTTAGCTTTCTCGCAGAAATATGTAGGTTCTATTGTTGTTCTTTGTCTAAAGTGAGGACAAGGTCCTACACTTGCGTCTGTCTAGCGACTTGGCACGGCTGCACATCTCTTCATACTCATTCCATTCAAATAGACATAGACTGGGTTCAGTTACAGGTGGTCTCCGGTCCGGTGCCAGCCTCCTGCCTCTGTTAAAGAGTCGCTTGATATCATATTCTTAATGGAGTTTACATTGCCATCAGTGCTCACGAGAAACTGCTGATATCATTGTGTAACACGCTTCGAAATACTGTCACTGCGGGCGCTGGAAAATGTTTCTATTGGAAAAAGTGTAAAAGAAACATGTTATGCCATTTCTTTGTCAACTTTTTCTTTTGGAAAAAGGCATTTTCCATTGTCTAATGCCTTTTTCCCTTTGAAATATGTGCCTTGGAAATGGCATAACATGTTTCTTTTTCCCTTTTTGCAATGGAAACATTTTCCGGCGCCCGCAGTGTGTGAGTGGAATATTCGTCGGGCCTGTACATCGTCCATCAAATTCGGATTAAATTGAGACGTTGATGTATGTAAATCAGCGGTGTATAATGATACATCATGTTAACTTGGGACAGTCGATCAGCCATCAAGTAGTACTACTTATAACTAAGTTTGATATAAGTTGGAGAATCTGACTGATTTGCTGTCCATTATCTCATTTTCAGGATAAATTATCATGACATCATTTGCCCCGAAGTGTTGACGACGGAGGACTTCAGAGGCAGACAACATATCAAATTCATTCTCTGCGAATTTTCAAAATACAGGTTTCTATTGTGCACGGCTGACACCGTTTTCTCAACAAGACTATCCGTTCTCACTTCAGCAAATTACATCTTAACGCCATGGCGCCTCCCCTTAAAGCCCCATCCAATCTGATTTGCAACTTTTACATTTACCCCAAGGTCTTCTGCAAATGCCCACACTGTTCCAGGATTCCTGATGAAGTTGCGACCCACGAAAACTGCATCGGCTTGACCCTTGTCTAGCACGCCCTGTGCGATGTGGCCATCCGTTATCATGCCGACACTCCCGACAACCAGCTTTGAGGAGGCGCCTAAAGCTTTCTTCACATCGTGCGCAAAGGGCGCCTGGTACGCGGGCCCGTCCTTCACCTTCTGATCTGGATGATTGCCGCCGCTGGAGACGTCAAGGAAGTCGACGCCGTGCGCATTCAGGATGGGTGCGAGCCTGACTGTGTCTTCAGATCGCCAGGAGGGCTCATCGGGCATCGCTTCCTCCAGCCAATCAGTGGCAGAGATTCTGGCACGTGGGGGTCAGAACCGTCTCTCATACTGCAGAATTATGATTTACCGGAGGAAGAGAGGCATGCTCTCTGGGATGACTGTACGGACGGCATCGACAATCTCGAGTGTCAGACGAATGCGATTCTCAAAGCTTCCTCCATATTCATCATTTCGGTTGTTGCTAATCGGACTCACGAATGATTGTAGCAGGTACCCATGTGCATTATGAATCTCAATGACGTCAAAGCCTGCCTTTAGCGCTCTCTTCGTAGCCGCAACGTACGCATCAACTATTCTTGTGATACCCTGCTTCGTAAGCGCCTTTGGCTTTGGATACAGATCGTTGTACGGAATCGTAGATGGGCCCCACACATTGTCAGGCCACCCACCAACCTCAGCAGATGCAGTTGGATTGCCTTTCAACCACGGAGCAGTCGTAGAAGCCTTACGGCCAGCGTGCGCAAGCTGAATACCAATTTTCTGGCCCTGAGAGTGGGCAAACTCGACAATCTCGGCAAGTGGCGGGATATGTTCGTCAGACCATAAACCTGAGTCCTCTGGGGTGATACGGCCCTCGGGTGTCACTGCAGTTGCCTCGACCATAGTCAGCCCAGGCCCACGGGTGTATATTCCTCCTACTGATGATGTCGTGAGCCTGTCATTGTTGGGAGTACAAAAAGGAGTATGAAGACCGTACAGTGAGCCTTGTGCCAAGGTGTAAGCTTCCCATTCTCGGCAGAATATTGACACAAGGGCGAAAGCTTGACAAAATTAGGGAAAAGTAAGGAATAAAGAAGAATCGCTGCACATACGAATATTCTGTTCTGAAATTCGACTCCACGGATCCTCAGCGGCGTAAAGAGCTTCGGAATGGGTTTACCCCCTGGCTGGGGGTTCAGCGCGGTTCCTGAAGGTGGATCCTGAGCGGGAGTAAAATACGAAATGCCTTCTGCGGGAAGGTTGAGATTATTGGGGTACATCGCGGCGGGAATGAAAGAAAGGCTTTGTAAAGGACACTGCTCACCAAATTTCTTTATAATCTTGGGAAAGGACGCGTCACGAGTTTAACAAAACAGCTCAAGTTATTTTTAGGGAATTATCCGAACTATAGCATGTTACGGAAATTGTCGGCGTCAGTCCATGCAGTCGTGACCCTTTGAATGCCAGAATGTGGTCAGGGAATCGGCGATTGATCGGACTTACAAAAGGGGACTAACTTCAGAGCCTTTACCTCTTCAAGCTTCAGTCATTGCTGCTCTCACACTGCTTACGCACCAACATCTGTCAGGTTTCAATTGGTTTCGTTCATGGTTGTTCAACCAGCGCATTGTTTTTCCGGCCGAAATACGGCGATCACAGCACTTCTGATCTCATCGCTACAGATTTTTTCCGTTTCTTTGTGCCCCGTCAGCGCCGTCACGCTCAGGACCACAACACTCTTTCGAATTCTGATCCTGTGGCATCGTTCCCACTCACGGTCTTTACATCTACTACAGATACCTCAGTAATAATGAATTTGATTGCTATCTTCGTCATTGTCATCATGTCTCTGGCCTCGGCCCTTGCCAGCTCCCATGATTCTAGTTCTTTGCCTCGCAATCGCCATGCCCGGAGACCTTTGGATCACTCATCCACGACGAACATAACCGCAAGGGATGAAACAAAGATCTTGCAGAGAAGGTTCGGCCCCAATGCCAGGTTTTCGTGGTATCGCCCTGGACTCGGTGCTTGTGGTAAAACGAACGGCCCAAACGACTTCGTAAGATACTTCATCAGCAGGTATATGCCATTTGTTGATGAAAAATCTAGATTGTTGCATTAACTCAAGAAGTAAGGCTTGGTCGTAAAACAATCAGAGGTTGTCAACTAAACTTCCCTGTGTAGCAATTTGGAAATGGCGAGCACTGCTTTGAACCAATCACAATCACGTACAAAGGAAAGAGTGCTCAAGCAACCATTGTGGACGAGGTCAAGCATCGAGCTAATATGTATGTCAACTAACTGACTCTACACAAACAGTGCATGGAATGTCCATACGCAGCTCTCGACTTTTCTCCCGGTCTCTTCAACTTCTTTGGGAGCACTGCTGATGGATACCTCTATGGATCCTGGGAATTCGGTTCCGGACAGGATTCAAAGCCCAAGACGACATCTACTCCGCCGCCAAAACCTACTACCACCGAGAAAGTGATACCCACTAGCACATGGACACCTGAACCCACGACAAGCTCGACTACCTCCGAGAAGGCACCGACTTCCACTTTCACCACTTCCACTCATGCTTCGGTGGCATCGTCCCTGGCTGTATCTAAGGAAGCTTCTTCCTCAGTCACTTCATCGACGTTGACTTCTACTAGCTCCACGAGTGTCACTCCATCAAAAAGTGCTGTTGCCGTTCCTACCGATAACTTTGGTCAGCTAGACCTAGTGATGGCAGATCTTGGTGCCATTCTCGTTGGAGGAGTCCTCGTCGGAACTAAGGGACAGTGACTGGACTTTTTCATCTACATTAAATCATACCCATTACTTGATTCAAACCAGGACAATTGAGACGATCATCTATGGCAAAGGGAATGTTCATGTTTCTACTAAGATGTAGAAAATCTGTGGATGTTCATCAAGAGTTTGAGTACAATATTTTGCCTGTGATGTACTTTGGTTAACTAATGGACAACACTTAACTAGTAACTGATGATCTGATTCTGATGGTTTGCTTTGTGCCAAGTGTCATTTGACTCTTCAACCTCATGAGCTGTGGTGTGCGCCTTCAGCCCACATCTTACATCTTGTTGGGGCTTTGCTTCCTCCCCCTCCCAGCTCAACGTTGAATTCCAGCCTCACTTTATTCTTGTTATTCCACTCAAGTCTTAAATCTAGCTCCAACCTTCACATTGTATGATTCAATGACATATATTCCATGTTTTTAGTAATTTTAGTTCCAACCTCACCTTTTTTTTTGTCAACTCAAAGCTCAAATTTAGCCTCAACTTCATTGTATTTGGTTAGAATTTTGTTTTGTTAACTTAAGGATTGGATTCAGCTCAAATCTTACTTTGTTCAGTCATAGCCTTGTGGCTTTGCTCTCACACCTTTCCAATCCAATGTTTGTCACTTGCTGGCCTTGCTGGCCCATTCCGTTGCGGGTTCTGAATCTTGGGATTGATCTCCAGAAAATACCATCTGGGTGCAGGGGAGGGGTTTGTTGTGAGATCTTCACTAGCTGTTTGGCTAGAGGGAGCTGCGAGCTGCAGCAATTGGGTTACAGCCCTACACCAACCAAGCACCAGCAAGCATTGCAGAGAGTAAAAGGAGTTTAGAAATTGGGATGGCATGTTAGTGGCAGATGAGTAGGGGAGTTAATATGTGGGAAGATAGTATGAACCTAGCTTAGGATCAAATTTGTAACGCAGTTACTGAGCCTTTCACACATGAGACTATAAGTCAGAACCTATCAATTGATTCTGGCTATGGTTGTGCAAAAAGACTACTTGAGGTTACATAAGTAACCTCATGACTTATATAGTAATTACATAATA
>JAGGAT010000197.1:0-55311 GCA_017657195.1 Termitomyces sp. T70a | reverse complement strand
TTGAGTGCTTCAGCACTCAAATAATCCATGAGGGCAAGAACTTTTTCATGTTCTCATTCCTCTCCTCCTAGCTGAGCTATTGCATAGTTTACGCATACACTCATCAGCCAATCTTCAAGTTCACTGAACTTGGATGACCCAGTGTAAGGAGTTACAACCTTCAGAGATTCAGGTTGTTTGCCTTTCACCCCTTCAGGCATTGTAACTCAAACAGCTAAAAGCTGTTCAATCATTGCCTGCAGGCAATTATGCATTGTCTGACAATGAAACTCATGAGCTTCCTCCACTCCAGGAGTGGCAAAACGCCCACAATGTTGAGGAGGCATCTCAAACCTTCTTGGCTACCACATTTCCATACCCACTCAAGAGTATGAAGATCTAGAATGACCAACATTGGTCATCCTTGAATCTACCACTGCACTTCCGATACACATTGGTGGGTCCCTTAAGATAGGCACAGGTATGGGAGATCCCTTTTGAGCATCAAATGCTCTGAGGTGGGTCTCACCCTCCTCCTGCTTTACCATTGGAGGGAGTTCTGGTTGAACTCCACTCATAGTGTGGGTGTTAACAGCAATGTGTCCTTGGAACCTTATACTCTGATCTTCAATAAAGGACTGACCATGGTCCTTCAGATTACCTTGATGGAATTTCTGTAGAATGGCACGGTCATTCCATATCAACCCTTGTTGTTGGGGTATATTGCGCTGTAGTGGAGCATGATTGAGATCTGCTGTAAAAGCAGATCCTCCTTTAGTTGATGCAGCTTTCTTAGGCACAATTGTTCCTAATGCCACTCTCTTCTGGTGTTCCATTGTGGCCTGTCTGACTGCATAGTTTTGGGGAGTTTTCCCAGGCTGCTGAGGAACATGAAGCATTGAAAATGCTTCATCAACTGGAGACAACAACAATGGTTTATCCTTTTTGAGCAAGGGAGATGGCCACTCAGAGAATACTTGAGATCCTTGATGCTGCTTTCTCTTCAGGTATTCCTTTACCTCTTGCTCCAAAAAATCAATGTAGAGTTCAATGAACTCTTCTGGGGCATTGGGGATAATATTATCCCCTAAACTTTGCTGGATCACAATATGTTTAGCCACTCTAGCAGCTAACCGTTGCCTAGTAGAGGCTTTGGGAGCCTCTACACAATCCCTCCAGAATGCAAGAACTCTCTGATTAAGAATCTCATCTGGACCTGTTCCGTGCTCTGTGTCTGAGGTATCAGGTGCTTCCTCAGAGACCATCTTGACATAGGCTGAGAACGTCATTCTCTGCCCTAAACCTGATGATGGGCCAGCTTGCAATGGGACTGGCTCCTCCACATAGGCTTTTCTATGGTACTCTGTGCACCTATCAAGGTGCATTGAGATCACACAGCTCCAACTACAGAGCTCTGTCAGAGCTCTGTCTGGCTCATCCTTTGTCATGCACTAGAAGAGGCCGCTCCAGTCTCTCCACTCTGTTTGAATAGTCACCCATCATATGATGGTCAAGTGGGCATAGCGGAAAAAAGGCCTCCTAGCATTCCTCCACCTCCCACACTCACGGCATGACATGATGTGGCATTGCTTCCTAATTCCTATGGAGCGCTCTGAGGCGCTCCACTCACCAAGTCCCCAGGATCATGCCCAGAAACTCCTCTCTCCATGGACATTGATATGCCCACTCCCTACTATAATAGTTTTACTCGTTGCTTGCCATAGCAAAGATAGTCAATGCAGGTTGACTTAAAAAAATGTAACAAAGTTACTGAGCCTTTCATGCATAAGACTGTAAGTCAGAACCTATCTATTGATTCTGGCTATGGTTGTGCGAAAAAAACTACTTGAGGTTACATAAGGTAATCTCACTACTTATATACTAATTAACAATTACATAATTAATAAATAATGATAACTATAAAGTACGAGTACTTTATACTAAGTACTGTAATGAACACAATCCATTACACAGAGCATCTCAGAGGATGAAAGTAGTGCTAATAGATAGAGTTGGCAAGATAGGAGCAGTAAGATGGAAGAGTGAAGAAAAAAATAAGGAAATAAATGAAGAAGAAGAAAGAAATAAAAAATTCCCTGACAGTGATGTCAGAAGGTCTGGAGTAGGTGAAATGTGATAGTTGTAACAATTGTGACATCAGAAATTCTGGAATAAATGTGTTGTGACAATAGGCTGTGGTGCAGTGTCTGTGACAGATCCTAAATTTTGAAAAAAAAAATCAAAAATTAACCAGGCCCACAGGGCCTGGCCCTATGTTTAAATTTCATGCCTTAAATAACTCAAACTAATTTTTTATTGAATTTTCAATAAATATCCAAGAGAAAATAGCAATTACATAGTTGTTACCAAGTATACCCACTGTAGTACTAGCTTCAAAAATGTTTTATAAGCCCTCTTTTCAATTTTTATAACTAAATCTTGGTAAAAACTGTTGTAAATAGAACCTTAATAGGATACAAAATGCAAGTATAAACTCTACAGTATGCATAAGTAATGTTTGAAATACATAGATCACTCATTCTTAGTCTCTGTATAATTGACTGAGGATGATAATAGTCCATGCCCAATATATATGTTAACACTCTTTATTGTTTCTTTGTTTCATGTCTACTCTGGTTAGGGTCTTACCACCATCTTTGTACTCTGATGGCCATGCTCCCAGTGGACCATGCTGAATCACAACAAAAACAGCAAAAAATAATTTTCAAATTGCTTTATTTACATAGTTTTTAGTTATTTATGCCAGGACAATTAGATCCATCACATTCTGCAGCTTGGTATATCTTGCAATGTATATTCTGCCCTGGAGACAAGAATACCAAGTCATTTGAAGGTGTAGGCAAAGCTAGGTTTGATAATTTAACACATTTGTGTGATTTACTGTAAGAGACAGATATAAGGCTAAAATAAGAGAGAGGAACTTGAGAGGTTGAACAAATGCAGGGAATATACTATGTTGATGCTACTGCCTCACAAGTTCTGTAAAAGGTTTTTATATAGTACAAAGTGTCTATAAAATATCAACTGAATAAAATAAAACAAGAATGACCAAGTTCAAGTCCTTATAGAAGATGAGAGAATGCCAAATAAGTAAAATAGGGTGGAAACAGTGGGAATAAGATTTCAAAGTCAAATTCAAAGGTGTTCAGGAGTCAGAGGTCAGAGTTTGAATAAGACTTAGTCACTTCCTAACATTTATCTGCTAAGTATCTAGACTAATTAAGGCATCCAGAGAGGTATATACATGTTGTGCTTAATGATAAAATACACAGAGTGGATTCAAAGCTGAAGGGAAACAAAGAAAAGACAATGTAAAAGCACAATATCAGCTCCATCACAAGTCCAAAGCTTTTGATTGACTGTGGAAAAGTATATACTAATGGAGCAGTCTCTATATATGGTCACTAAGTTAGCATCCATTTGGGGCAAGTGCATTTAGTGGCCATATATGGTCACTAAATGGCCTGTCAAACTTAGTGACCATATATAGTCACTAAGTTGTCCCAGGCACTGCACCACAGCCTGACAATAAGCAAGTGACAGTGCAAGTTCATTGCCCAAGTCCAAGTCCAAATCTGGTGTAGGAGAGAAAATGCCTGTTTTTGGAATACATGGTATGAAGGGGGGAACAGTAAATCTACTGATAGAAACTGTGCTATTTGAAAGGGGGATGGTGGTGTGGATCGAGCCATGTAGGGGGGTGCCGTGCGATAATAGGTAACTAATGGAGTATGTGGACAGGGTCAGCTATTCAAGAATTTACCGTGAATGCAAGAAGACTAAGATAATAATAGGTTTCAAGATTGCGGTGGAGTATCAAGGAGTGTAGAAGTTGTTGTTGTTGTTTCTTCCAGTGCAATCTATGCATCATTGCTTCCTGAACGCGTAATTGTCATCAGCCTATCTATGTTCGATGAGGAGAGGCCGTGAGTTCGGACAAGCATGACCTCCTGGGTGTGTATTGAAATATTCCCTTTCGGAGGACTGGCTGAACTTCTTTTTAAGAACCAGCTGTGACGAGATACTTTGAGCTACTGTGAGCGATCACACGCCTCATTGCTTCCTCAGGTTGGTGCTATCATATGATCTCAATGCTTCTTAATATATATCGATGCTAAGAGCCTTGTAGGTCGGATAAATCCATTGCCGAAATCCATTTAAGAGACATTTCGACCTCCATCTTTGATCCAATGTCCTCAATACTTGTATTTCCATTGGTCCTCAGTGTGGCTTTCGTGCTGTTGTGGATGAAGAAAAACCGCCAGAAACACCCTCATCTACCTCCTGGGCCTCCCGGTGATCCACTCATAGGTCACGTACTGAAGATCCCCGCTGAGAACCAAGATGTAGCCTTATATGAATTGGGAAAGACATACGGTATGCCTTTTTAGAGCTCTTAGGTGCCATTTCACCTCGTATCCAGGGGATGTTATGTATCTCGAAATGCTTGGAAGACCGGTAATTGTGCTGAATAGTGTTGAGGCTGCCATAGACCTCCTTGATAAGAGAAGTGCAAATTACAGCGACAGGCCCTACTTTCCTACATATGAACTGTGTGTAACCTACTTCGACAAACCATTTCTGACTGATGTCATGGCAGCATGGGCTGGAGCGAAACATTGACCTTCACAGGTTATGGTAAACCTTTTCAGAAATACCGAAAGATGCTCCAAGAACACTTCAAGTCAACGAATGTCATATTTTATCAGCCAATTCAAACACAAGCAAGTCGCATTCTTCTCCAGAGCTTGTATTCGGATGAATCTCGCAGGGAGGATTGGTTACGACTGTGAGAGATTATCAGTCACTCAACCAAAATGCTGGAGTCATGGATATCTACTAACCACTAGTTTTTCTACTTCAATTATAATGAGGGTCGCATATGGTCACCGAATTATTTCCGACGAGGATCCGTATCTTGATATCGCGGACAACACTAGTTTTGCCCTAGGCAATGCTGGCGCACCCGGAAATACGCCAATTGATTTTTTTCCCATTCGCGAGTGAAAATAAACTCAATTGTCGGCACAACGGCTGACGATTCGGATGTTCACAGTTAAACATTTCCCATCGTGGTTTCCTGGTGCTTATTATGCCGGATTTGCACGCAGTCAAAGGGGTGCTATTAGGAAGCTGCATGATTACCCTTTCGACAATGTGAAAGCAGAACTAGTGCGTTTCTGAGTCCATGTTTGATTTTAATGGCCTAAAGGGATTTATAGGCAGCAGGAACGGCCAAGCCTTCGTTTGTATCTCAAATGCTGGAATCCCTCGATCCTGGCGAACCTGACACTTCGAGTGATGTTATGGATATCAAGGGCACAGCAGGTGTTATATATTGTGCTGGAGCAGAGACGGTATGAATATCCTATGGATGTGTTATTAGTATGGCTAATGTATGCCATCAGACGTGGATTACATTATCTGTCTTTTTCTTGGCAATGGTTCTTCATCCAGAATGCCAGAAACGAGCCCAAGAAGAGATAGACTCTGTTATAGGACCAGGGCGTCTTCCCGAGTTTTCAGACCGTGTTTCCCTACCCTATGTAGAATGTGTACTCAAAGAGACTCTAAGGTTTGTCGATAAATATACGCCTATTGGAGCCCATTCAATTTTCGTTGTAGATGGCACCCGGTAGTCCCATTAGGTGCGTATCCTAGTTCGAGACAACAAGAAAGAATCCACGATACATTCATCATTGGCCCGCAGGTGTGCCACATCGTTCTTTGGAAGATGACATCTATCGTGGAATGTTCATACCCAAGGGTTGTCTCATGATAGCGAACACCAAGTCACCATTTATGCTACCATTGTATGTATCACGGGCTCAACAAGTCATTCAGAGGCATGGCACTTGATCAAAAAGTCTATAAGGATCCACAAACCTTCAATCCGTCTCGTTACCTTCCTCTACCTGAAGGAAATAATGAGCCGCATCTAAATGGGCCATTTGGTTTTGGACGTAGGTAATGAACACTCTTCGTGATTTTTTGGTATTCGAGGCCGAGAAGTTTTCAGAATCTGTCCTGGACGTCATCTCGCCGATGCGAACCTATGGATTGCCATAGCATCTATCCTGGCTACTTTCAACGTGTTAAAACCTATCGGAGCTGATGGCAAGGAAATAACACCTCAAGTCAAATTCAGTACCGGCATTACAAGGTATTTCTCATTCACTTGTCCGTGTGGCCTGGAGATATTGAACCATTATATAGTCAACCTTCCCCATTCGACTGTCGTATACGGCCACGGAATCACCACGCAAGGGATTTGATTATGAACGCTGATACCTCGGAGGCCGATTAACAAGTTTTAAGCGTAGCCTCTCAGATGCATGCCAGATTCAAGCCTGTCTTAGTATTGATTGTTGTTCTGAAGATATGTATATGGCTAGCTTTTTTGGTTATCACTTCCTGCTCATCGAGGCCTACATAGTATGATGTCACAGTACTTTAATGGACTAAGAAAAGTTGTACTTAAAACCAAGCACTTCGGTTATGCCGCGTCAGAAATCATGATCTATCCAATTCAGTCGAAAGCGCTGTATCCAAGTCTCCTTCAGCATTTAGGTGTTCTTTCGCTTTCCATAACTGTTGAGGTAACTGGGATAGTATAATATATTGACCTCTTCTGGTTCTTCGTGAAAATGGTCTTTAAGATGTATAACTTTTCCTACGGTCCTCACGGTAGATGAATTCTCTCCAACATACTTTCTTAGGCCCTCATACACCGTCAAGGTATTTTTCCTCCCATCGCCTCTACATGGCTTTGAGATTTCTAGATTGTAGTATGTCGTGAGCTTGTCCTTGGCAGGTCGGATGCTCTTGAAGCTTCAAGCGTCAATGCTACCAGGCATACATTTAGAAGTAGAAGCATGTTCGATCAGATGTGATCTGCAAAACAGAGATCTAAACCATGCTAAGTACCCTGCTTTGTACAAGTCCATAACTGCCACCAATGAAATATCGAATCACGTTATTCCGTACAATCGGCCTAGAGTTGGTACAGACGATATCTGCGCTTCGAAGATTTCCTGGAGGATGAGACTAGCATCTTTCAGCAGGACAAAAGTTCAAGACGAAAGTGATAATTGACAAGTAAAACAACAATAGAGTAAAACATTTGATGATTTCTCCCTGGCGCAAACAAAGTGAACGCGAGTCGATAAATCGGGAAATGTCACGTGCCAACGAAAACTATATCCCTCACAACTTCAAGTTGTTCTTGAAAAAATGGTAAGTTCCTCTCGCTGCTTGATGGGGAAGTTCTCTCACGATTTGAACCTAGCGGCCCATCCTACTACAAGGTATTTTCAAGAAACTACGGAAAGTTTCTTAACGTAACCGATGATAGGTCATGAGCGGTCCTTGACCCAGATCAAGTTCAACGCAGAAGGAGACTTGCTCTTTTCCTGCTCAAAAGATTATGTTATCAACGTCTGGTACTCACACAATGGGGAGCGGCTAGGTACATATGAAGGAAACAACGGAACGGTATGGACAGTAGATGTTGATTGTGAGTGATGTCTGGGTCCTATTACTCCCCGCCTGAACCAAGCCTCAAGCGGAGTCAAGATTCATGGTATCAGGTTCGGCCGACAACACGCTGCGACTATGGGCGGTCCAGACAGGCAAATGCCTTTACACCTGGGAGTTCCCAACCGCGGTCAAGAGGGTAGCTTTTAGAGAGGATGATAATCAGGTAGTGTGCATCACGGAACAACGTATGGGCTACCAGTGCACGATACGTGTTTTCAATATTAACAGAGAAGGTGATGGGACAAATCGTACGTGCTAGACCTGGTCTATTCACGTTTTCAATCTATCTGACTCTTCGAATTTCTTCGACACAGAGTCGAAAGAGCCGCTATACATTTTTAATCCTATCGGCTCAAAAGCGACCGTGTGCGCATTTACGCCTGTAAACAATATGATCGTCACTGGTCACGAATCTGGAAAGGTAGCGCTGTTCAATGTCAAGACTGGCGAAGAGGTCGAAAACAACGAGCGGGCGCACAGTGATACGGTCACTGATCTACAATTGAGCAAGGACGGCACGTACTGTGTTACCAGCAGCAAGGACAAGTCTGCCCGGATACACGACACAAAAACACTTATGGTCATGAAAACATACACGACCGAAACACCTTTGAACAGTGCTTCCATTACGCCTGGACGGCCCTACGTGAGTCATCCGGAATTATTTGAGTGCAAGGCACGCTCTTATTTCTTCCGTTTCTAGGTTCTTCTGGGTGGCGGGCAAGAGGCTATGAACGTGACGACTACGTCCCTGCGTCAAGGCAAGTTCGAGACCCGCTTTTGGCACAAAATCTTTGAGGAAGAAGTGGGCCGCGTGAAAGGTCACTTCGGGCCGATTAATACGTCAGTATATCCCTCTTATCCAATTTTACTCCCGTTAACAATACCAATTAGTATTGCTGTCCACCCCGCAGGTACTTGCTATGCCTCAGGTGGAGAAGATGGGTTTGTGCGCGTACACCACTTTGAGGAATCGTACTTCAAAGCCAAGCCGTATGGAGATCTAGACATAGCTGATTGATGATTTCATACCTTTGTTTATTTCTTCCTCCCTTTGTGACATTGCCGCAGCTGTAAAATCTCTTTCCCGCTGTCGCCTAGACCGTGTCTTAATTGTTTTCCTGGCAAACTACAAGAGGCTGTGCTCGCTAAAGTAATATGCCCCCTACGACGCAGCCACGTTCCTCTAAGCCTTCTTGTGCACGTTTTGAAGTCGGCGTAACCAGTATTCTGTAGTGATATCTTCTGTACAGTTGAGTTCGTCAAATATGTTGATCACCGTTAGAGGTGTTCAACTAAAAGTGTTTACGTAAACGGTTCATAACTATATCTCCTTCCGAGTTATAATGGCCGCTATCAAGAAATTCGGCCAGTACATGTCTAATCAGTCTCTTGAACTTTGACGACGATCTTCCCGTCTGAGGAAGTTTTTCAAGCCTTCTCAAGCTTTACGAACCGTTTTCCGGACTTTGCATGGCCTTTACTACGACATTATTTTGTCTTCTTCTCATATCTCCATCACTCGGCTTCAGTCGCGGTAGTAGCGGCCATAACCTTTTTCGACGCGCAAGTTCTTCATCTTCACGAAAGGTCCCTGAGCAAGGCTTCTACAACCCCCTTGACAATGGAGGGGGCTTCTTAACGGTACGATTCATGCTCCACGATGATACCTCGGACACCCTGACTTGTTTGACAGAAAATACCTATGACGTTCCCCATGGGGCAGGGCGAACCAGTCAACAGTATTATATCAGGAAACTCGGATGAGGCTGTCCTGGTGGACTCTGAGACGGACGGTGGCCTGAGGAACTATTTTGAGTGTGTCCTTGTTAAGACCGTGCGATTCGCGGCCATGTGTTGATTGGGCTATCTCTAGGTCTCTTGGGTTCTCATCTGAATGCCTCGGGCAGAAAGAATCTACTCATCAGGCGGTGAATCTCGGCGATGGGCATGGATATCGTGCGCATCCTACCTGCCATAGATAGGGCCATTCCACTAATATGGCTACCTTAGTCAACGAAACAGCAGTTATTCGGTGGAACTATGGCGACCCGTCGTTGGGTACCTGTAAAGAGACGATACAAGGGGGCAACCATTTTCGATATTGGGTACAGAACGGGCCGGATGCAAACAGGTTTGTTACGTTACTTGTTTTTTACTGCATCTCACCGTTTGCAGTGGAGCCATCTTTATGGCTGTCTCATACGAATTACCGCTTGCCCGTAAGTGGTAGTAATTCCTGCCTTTCAAGGCTTCTTTAATCAATCATTCAGAGCAACACGACATCATTCCTGATGGGTACAATCTTGCCCGGTGTGTCCTTTTGTTTCTCTCTTTTATGTAGTATCCCGAGATCGTGCCTTCTAGCGACTGGCTCATAGGAAACATAACTCAATCTTCAATACCCACCCTCACATTGAACAATTCATCCACTTTTAGCGGCTCAACCTCCGCCAATGGATATACATACCATAGCGACATCATCTATGTATCGGGACTACTTTCAAACACCAGCGACAACATCAACCACAATCTCACTGTTGCTGTCAACGGAGTCAATGCCGTGGATGGTCTCGTAGCGATAATGACCGTGAAGATCACTGAAAAACCTCGAAGTGCGACATCGTGAGTGATCTGAACCCCAACTATGAGATGGTGCAAAGGCTCATTTCTTTCTCCCGTTAGAGATGTAGTTGGTTCTCCATCGATACACATGTGGTCCATATTCCCTTTAACAAGTCTTCTCTTGGCAATATCATTGCTGGCTCTTTGATATTCTGGAAAAATATTTGCATATGGGCTTCTTTCACTCCTACTCATCTTCACAATTAGACTTTTAACTCGACTTATCGTTGCTCCCAAGCATAGTATGGTTTGAATACCCGACCAGGCTGCGCCTTTGGACGCCATCTGTATATATACCGGACCTGTAGCTATCCACTACATATCTATATGTGCAACATAGATCGCGCAGCATTAATATTTTTTTTGACTGCCTCGATTAGTCTTTTGAAGTCACACCAAGTCACTGATTGCCATCAAGGCCCTTTCTTCTCCCCTTGTTTTGTGGGTGACGTTGTCTACAGAATCTAAAAGAGACAATGGCTCCTTATTCTTTTTGTATTTCTCATTCTACCCCTTCGCCAGACAATTAAAAGGCTATTGGTTGGCCTCAAAGTATCACGGCATTTCTTAAGTTTCAAGCAACAAGTCACACCCATACCTACAGATAGCCACATCATGAAGAGACCTGGCAGATTCATCATCGTCGACGATTCGACTATACACGACCTTAACTACGATGTCGACATTCCTTGCCAGAAGCGCAAAAGGATGCAGGACGAACCACCGTCGCCAACGATGCCTGCCACGTTCAAGCGGAAAGCAACATCTCGCCCTTCGCTAAAATCAGACTATGACGGGACTGTAATACTTATTCATGATCCCAAGTATTTTTTTGAGGACGACTCAGGGGCAGATTGTTTCATAAGGGTGGAGAAGATCTTGTTCAAGGTACGACGTTTGTATTCTATAGCAAAAGAAAGGGAAGATAACAAGCGTTGGTGATAGGTTCATAGTAATGTGCTGTGCATGTCCAAGCTGATAGAAAGAAGGATAACCGGACGTGCTGAACGGACGACCCGTCAGGATCCTCTTGAACTCTTTGGAGTCTCCGTGACAGAGTTCCGTGCGTTGATGTGGGCACGGTATGCAACGTGAGTTGTTGCTCCATTGACAAAGTCGAAGTTCTCTTCACAATCCTTCCATAGTGAAGATGAGGCGGAAGGCCAACCGAGAACCCTTGAAGACCTTGAACGCCTCCTTTCCCTCGCCACAGTCACAAAGAACTTCGAATATGACCTTCTACATGATTGGGCAATTGATTCCATGTACCGCGCCTTTTCATCCAACTCCTCCCTCGTTGACTCCTGTTCCTCTGCCATCCTAACGCGCGTCATCGAAGTCGCTTCCCAATGCAAAGCCAGAGACCTGCTAGAAGCCGCCGCGTCAAAGTGGTGCGACCGTATCCGCCGGAAAGATAGTCCCGCCGTTCCCGCGATCCTCGCTGCCGACGAACATAAGCTTGAGAAACTTGCGGGCGTGGCGTACTATGCGCATCTTCTTCAGACTATTGAACAGGCTCCGCCGCCAACGATGGATACTCCCCTACGAATCCTGGCTGACCCGAAGCTCAACTCCAGACAGATGATAAGATTACTCTCAGGTCATTTATCCCTCACAAACTTTAGTGAACGATACCGGCGACGCGCGCCGAAACTTGAGTGTGCAGAATCTTGTTCCATTGATGCACACAAAGCGTGTACGATCATCTGGAATGAACAATGGCAAGTCGCTGCGGGTTCACGTAGGGTACTTGCGCTTTGTTCGGCAGATGTGTTGGGTCTTGTCACGGAGATGAGTGAGAAGATAAGCGGGGACAGGGAACTTAACGAAGGGGTTACAGAGGCTTGTAGGCTGGCGGCTTTGGAGAATTTGAAGCAGAGTTTGATTGATATACAGGAGAAATTGCCTCAGTACTTTTTTGGCTGCCTTGTGCTGCATTGACTTTAACAGGTTTTATAAACCACGATAAGGAGAATAAATAGCTACAGTTGCTTAATTGAGAATTTTCGGACAATTCATTTCTACGTATGCTCCCAATATATCCTCTGCGCATATGTGTTCGCTCGTTCGAGCGTGCCTTGAAGTCCAAAATCGCGGCCCTGACAGGCCTGGCGGGCCGCAGCTTCGTTTTAAAGAGTATTGTGTGTGCCATGCTCTAGTCTTCATTTACCGTCGTCTGGCGTCGTAGCGCTTTTAACAGTGGCCGCCATGCACTTCTTGCGACTTGACCTGGTGCAAGCAGTGATTTTATCTTTGTTCGTCTTTGCCTCAAATGCAGCACCGAATCCGGACTCGCTTCGTAGATTAGGATCACAAGGGGTCAATTTGTGGAAATTGGAGAGAGAGCAGGCAGCTAAGGTCTCGAAAGAGTCTATAAGTTTTGTCCTCCAAGGGACTGAAGACACCCAGAGTGTTCTGGCCGATAGCGATTTCCAATCCCAGTGGTTTGAACAACCTTTGGATCATTTTTCAAAAGAATCGAATCACACGTTCTTGCAGAGGTACTGGGTGAATGACAGGCATTACGTTGCTGGATCCGGAGGCCCAGTGATAGTCCTGGACGGTGGAGAGACCAGCGGAGAGGTATGTTGGTCAAGAGCAGAGCGTTGAAATGTCGCTCACCGGAAGTAGGATCGACTTACTTACTTGGACACGGGGATCGTTGAAATTCTTACGAGGGCGACTGGTGGTCTCGGAGTTGTTTTGGAACACAGATATTATGGTGACTATGCATTTTATGGAAATTGGCGTTCCAAACGGTATTAACCTACAATAGGGAAATCCATCCCAGTTGAAAATTTCACCACCGACTCCCTTCGGTGAGTTTATGACCACTGTCTGATCCCATGTCGCTCAAAGGGGGGAAAGTTGGCTCGATAATGAACAGGCTGCGGCTGATAGCGCGAACTTTATGTCCTCGGTCAAGTTTCCAGGCATCAACGAAGACCTAACTGCGCCCAACACGCCATGGATCTACTATGGCGTATGATTACTAGTCGTAGACAGCTCTATACAGAGTTTCACTCATGCATGCTTGTCTTTACAGGGTTCATATGCTGGTGCTCGGGCTGCTCACATGAAGATTCTCTATCCAGAATTGACGTATGGATCCATCGCTTCAAGCGGTTAGTTTATGATAACGTCTATTTTACTACATTTGTTATCAACTTACCTTTTATAAGCTGTCACTCACGCTGCTCTCTCAAACTGGGAATACATGGAAGTCATTCGACGAGCAGCAGATCCCAAATGCTCTGGGGATCTTGAACAATCCATCACCATGATTGACCATATTCTTGACACCCCTCATTTCAGAGTGCTTTTGAAGGGATTGTTTGGTCTGGAAGATTTGGAGCACGACGATGATTTTGTATCGCTGCTCTCAGTAAGCTGATTTTTCTCATTATTTGCTAGTAGTAACTGCTGATTTTTGCTGTGGTCAGAGCCCTTTGGGTTCATGGCAATCGAGAGTATGGGGTCCCTTTAACAGCACCGCTTTTGACGACTTTTGCACTGCATTAACGAAACCATTCGGGAACTCTAGTGCTGCTGCAGCTCTGCCTTTCGGTTCTCCGTCAAGGATGATATCCATCACTGATGACTTCAAGCTTGATTTCGCCATTTACAACTACGCGACGTACATCAAGGACGTTTGTCCATTTTTTTTCATCCTAAAACGCAATTATCTTGACTGCAGATGATACTAGCACATTGTGTCAAGATGTTCGGAGACCAAGACTGTCGAAGAGGTAAGGATCTTGATACATGACTTGCAGTCGTTACGGAGTTACTTCTCAGTGTTTCGGAACGTACGACGATTCTCAATACCAAGTCACAACCCTTGATCAAGACTGGCGCTTGTGGCAATTTCAAGTTTGCACTCAGTGGGGTTACTTCACCGTCAGCCAACTCCTCGTCGTAAACTTGTGCCAACTGGCCCTGATATTCCTGTTTCTCAGACTGCTCCTCCAGACCAAAACCAGCCACGTATTATCTCTCGCCGGTTAACCCTTGAGTATCTTTCCAAGATCTGCAAGCAGGTGCGATCGGAATTACGATTTTGAAAGCACACCACTGGCTTACCGTTGACTCAGGCCTACCCTCCAGGAGAGTACTTCACTGTGCCCAGTCTACCTAACATCACCGCAGTGAACGCTCTTGGAGATTTTGATATTGCTGCTGACCGTCTTGCATTCATCGATGGCGAAGGTTGGTTTATCCGTCCTTCGCAAGTAAAATCCACGTTCATGGATTGTTGTAGTTGATCCTTGGAGACCGGATACCCCTCATAGTCAATTCTATGCCAAGGACAGGCCCGATACCATCCTTCGTCCGTTCAAGCTGATACCCGGTCCGTCACATTTTCCGTTTCCGTTGGGCTTTGTTTGATGGTTCGCTTCATAGGCGCTGTGCACCATTGGGACGAATGGGGCCTTCTTGATAGTAACGCCGAGCCTCCCGAGATCCAGAAAATACACGAGGAAGAAATTGACTTCGTGACCGCCTGGTTGAAGGATTTCAAGGCGCCTGGTGAACATTAGTCTCATGCTGCCTTGTTAAGATGTGAACATCTCAAGAATTCGATGCGACGTATGTTTGGTATTTACAATTTGAACGTTGTACTTGCTTGTATGAGGCAACTTTAACCAAAATAGTCCATTTCTCAAGGTTACTGACAAGTACCATGAATATAACCAATGGTATGGAGCGATTTCAAGTGGTCGGACTCTGGTAATTTACCGATGGCGCCATCGTATACAAAGTGGTATATCAGATATCTTTCCGTCAACTACGAGGTACAAAGACGGGGGATGGTTTGCAACGCCGTTGGTGAAGACACGTATCTGCTGCTTGGGGATCGGTGCCGACCACTGTTGCAGTGATCCCAACGGCTTCAAGAATACGAGGGAATGGTTTGACTACAGTAACTACAGTGCGAGTATTGTGGGATCTAACAGATTTTGCACAATCGGAGTGAACGAGGTCTTGCGCTAAGGATATCCTTCTCGTCCTGCCATGATCCTGAGAATTGGCTCCTCTGCCTCGACCACTTCGACCGAACATGGTACATACAGGGAAAAGACAATGGTGTGCCGTATCAACGTCTAACCCGGCATGGACGTATGAGACAGGCCGTCTGCTGTAGTGACATCCCTTCTTATGCGCACATATAGCAATCTAAATCCGCAAGGAACATCGACCACCGACTCTGAGCGCGACGTAGCATTTATCTCTGAATCTAACCTCGAGGGTCGATAATGCGTATACAACTCACAAGGGACCTTAAGTTTGTCCTCCACTTCTTCAATACATTTACAATGACCAGGAGCTCCGTTCACGAACGGGGCACTTGTTCTGTGCCGCGGTTAACTGAAATGCGATGTATGCCAGGTATCCTAGAAAGTTGGAAGATAAATCTGTGATATCTATTACTGGGTTTCGGGTGAAAGATGCCAAATTTTTGCATTGGACCGACCAACTGCTTCTAATGAGTCCCTAGATCATTGAACTGGATCCCATGTAAGACTTTGAGACCTCTTGATTAGAGACTGCGCTGTTCTGTTTTTCTTTGCTTGCTAGTATTCTTCAAGAGGATTCGCAAGCTACACACATTCACAACAAACTTTGCTTCGAAAAACTGGTAAGGCAGTAACATTGATTTCAGGTTCTTTTTGTATCATCACTCTCCAAACTGTCATGCATATTTTCACATTATCTACTATTCTCATGCGGATCTTGATTCATTAACATGGGAGTAATGTGTTCCTAGAAAGATCTATGAAACATTCCTCAGGCTGACACCTCTGACATGATAGTGTGACTGGTGTGGGACAGATCATCCTAAATCCTGAAGTTTTTTATCATCCGGTGTCATGTTGCTAGCACAATGGCAGTAAGTAAAGGGCATCTATGCTATGCTAGAAATGCATACGCTTACGGACTAATCGTTTACAGCTATGCACGTCAATTTCTCCGCGACCTTGCGATCAACGAAGCAATCAGCTCTCTGCAATCTCGCTTGAGGTTATTCAGGTTAAACCCGTCGACCCATTTGAGGTGTATATATACCGTATATACATGATCCACTGTGACTCATAAACGATGTGATTAACTAATTACTTCCGGAGGTGTCATTCGTAGCCAACACAGCCTGTTGAACAGTGGGCATGAATGAACAAATTAAACGTCGGTGTACTCAAAGCTTTTTTGTTCCAACTCGGAAATGGTGTTGTACACAATCGTTGTATTTTGATTTGAAAAACATGATTCAAAGTCATGTCAATGCCACGACATGTTTTGCAGTCAAGGAGAGTCACAGATACTGTTCCTAGGCCACCAACCTTCCCGTTGGCTGGCGGAGCTCAAAGATAGAGTCAAGAAGTTTCTGAACCACTGGATACGATGTAAAGATAAGTCACGGCAGTTGACATAGGCTAAAGCATATTTACAGGTCTGTAAGCTGGTCTATCAGGCAGATTACTCCTTATATTTAGTAGAATGTGGTGGTTTGGAAACTTGATCGTCTGAGGAAGGAACTCATCATTTGCAAGTAGTAGTAGTAGTAGTAGTAGTATATTACCGGCATGGTCCAATCACTGAACACCGGGGAAGTCCGACGTTCACAATTTACGATTATTGATAGCTGGGACTACGTGCAGCCGCCGGCTAGTCCCAGCGAAAGATAAGGCAGCGCGGCCTTCGGATCTAATGCTTGCTCATCATATGATTTTTCTTTAGCATACACTTATGAGACATTATCATTTTTGTCTTACCACCAACCGTCCAATCAAAATTTATAACCCACCCACCCACCCTCAATAGACATCAAATGATGAATACCAAAGTTCCCACACCACCCAGGCTCGGCCGGACTGGCCCATGAGCTTCTTCTGGTGTACTGAGATCGAGTTTCGGTAGTCCATTCTATGTCCCGTGCTCAATTTCATGCCAAACAATCGACTTGCTATACACTCTCTTATTCACAGATCCCCAGCGCTGCCTTATTTGTCCTGCAAAGCACTTGAGTTATCAATCTCTTCCCCGTGAAGCTGTCAGTATGCACCGGTGTACGTAGACTTCGAAGTCCTAGTATCGAACAAAGGGTTTTGGAAGTCAAAGTTTTTAACCCAACTCGGCATGACTATCCTTGAGTAGGACGTATCTTGCTCAACTTCCAAAACGAAGGGTTGCTCCAAATAGTACGTGACCGGAGTTCATACACACTTCGTGAAGTCGGGTTCCTCCTGTATTTCTTGCCTCAGACCTTGGTCTCTTGTGTCATATTCTCTCTTGTCTGAGAGCACAACGATGCAATGTTCTGGTGAAGCTGACTTCTTATTCTCTCGACGTCACGATTTCCTGCCCGGTGGTCCATAGTGTATCATTCGCGCTCCGATCCTCGAGACAATAATCTTTGCCAGACAGATATCCTGCAGAAAATCTCATCTTGGATGTAGAAGCACGCTTTAACCAACCCTGAATCGCTTGCGCATCCACGCGCCCTTACATTACGATCTTGTGCTCAAGAACAATTAGCATTTCCTTTTTTGGGTGTACCACATCCGCCACCTGATGGAAGGAGAAAACCTAGGTCCACCGCCAACTTTGTTCCCGCTCCAAACAAGACATGAACAAGACGGGCATGAGCTTGGCCGAGCGTCCAGACAAGGGAGCCACGCGGAAGCCTGACTACTCTTCCTCACTCGTACCTTACGATCAGGCTCACTTCACCGTATAAAAAGCTCCTCACCAGAGTCTGAAGTCTCCAGGATCACACAGACCTACATCCCACACCAGCTCACCTCAATGGATTCTTTCGTTGCTCTCAATGTCTCTTCCAACCCCGCTGATTTCCAGCCCATCAACCAAGAGAACGACCCTAGCGGCGATCAGCAATCATACTGCGTCGTTGCTTAAGCACTCCGTGACGGCGAAGGCCTAATCATTATCCTGTAAGTACTTCACCTTTCTTAAACGAATTTGCACTCACAGTCTACCGGGCAGCACACCAACTATATAATATTATCCATATTTATCAGTCTTCGTTTAGGATTGGGTATACATGGGTCATTTATTGCTGCACGTATCGTTCTGCCTGAGATGGTTATCTTTAACCGAAAGCTAATTTTCCGACGAGAGCTCGGGTTTCACATCTGCGCGTTGATATATTCAATTGTGTGATTGAGATTGGACGAATTAGTACAATACATGGTAATCACGAATCTGAGTCGACATTCGAGCTCTTGTCCCAGTGTGCTCTTTTGGACCCACAGATTTTCAGGGGTAAAACAGGTCGATACCAATTATCAAAAACTTGTCAAGTGACACTTACACAAGACGTCGGTGCTCCAATCAACTAAGCATAAGATACCGGGCACCCATCTCTTGTTTGTCGTGAGATAGATGTTATGTATGTAGCGTATTGTTAGATGCCAACGGTCACCATAAGCGTCGTCCCACCTTGATTACTGGCGAGGGCCAATTTATCTTACCAATCTATCTCATTTCCTTCACCCTTAATATATAGAATACAGATATATATACGCGCTACTAGATACGCATACCCTCAGTCACATACACTATGACTGAGGGTAAGTCACTACGTACTTTAGATGATACCTTACTGAGAACCTTACCTAGATTAGGTTGCTTACCCGTGTACTCTAGGTAGGTTCAATGGAGTCACGTACACTACGACTGAGGATTAGGTTGCTTACCCGTGTACTCTAGGTTAAACCTCTAACACGTATTGAGGTGGTAGGTGAGTTTGCCGAGTTTGCATAAAACTTCATGATTGGCGCATTTCAAAACCCCTATCTTTGCTTGCCCTTGTTCGTGGACTCTGCAAGTTGAACACATGAGTTGAACACAAAAAAATTGTTCTTCAGTATCATCAGCGAATGAGAAACTTGAAAGTCTCAGGCAAGATGTCAGTCGCCTACGTTTTTCCTGTTTGTTCAACCGGCATAAACCCTCTTGTTTCTGCGATGTGGGCACACCTGGATACAGTGCTGATGGAGCTCTGCTTTTCTCAAAACAATAATTCCTCACGAGACAATAACCTCCAGCTCTTGCGAAACAACAGTCTCTTGTTCAGGACTCACATACCCTGAATCGTTTGCGCATCACGCGCCTTTATCATCCACGATCTTGTGCTCGAGAACAATTAGCGCTCCAACTTTGTGGACGCATCACGTCCGCCACTCTATTCCATGGTCGTGTTCGAAAAAGACGTGAACAATATGCACCCGCACCTTACTGAGCGTCCACACACAAGAAGACCAGGCTGAAGCCCGACCATTGGCTCTCACTCGACACCCAAACGTATAAAAAACCCCTCACAAGAGCCCAAACTCTTCAGGATCACACAGACCTACCTACTTCCACACCAACTCATGGATTCTTTCGTCGCCCTCAACGTCTCTTCCGACCCCGCTGCTGATTTCCAGCCCATCAACCAAGAGAAAGACATCAGTTATAACAGCGATATAATACAATACTGCGTCGTTGCTTAGGCACTCGCGTGACGGCATAGAAATTAATCGTCACACTGTAAGCTCTTTTCGACACTCTTTAGGCAGATCTGTGCTTACAATTGAATGGATAGTTAACCAACACTTTTAAATGTTATTCATATTTATTTATCTTCGTTCTAAAGGAAATTGGAGTTTTGAGGTTTTCTATATGGATTAATCACTCTACCTGTGTATCTGTGGGTGGGATGGTCAACTTTTCTGTAGATGGGAGTTTGGGTTTTTGAATCAATGGATTTATGTGTCCTTTTTTGCGTTTAATTGATACTTGATAGTTCTCTGAATCAAGTTGATTTCGAGGTTTTGCGCCAAGAGGTGGATCGATGTCAGTTGTTTTCGTCGCCAAATCGATATGAAATGGAGGAAAACGATATAGCATAGCGGTATGAGGTTCGCTCCGGTAGGGCGGGCGACATCACCAAAATCTCCTTTTTCCAGTGGATTGATTAAAAATGGCCAAACAGTAAGGATATCGGACACGGACACTACCTTCTGCAATATCAAGGCGGCTCGCTCGAGTTCTTTAGCAAAAGTATATCATCAGAGACCGCATTATTGGCCTGCCAATGCCTTCGTCATGAGATGGATGTGACGCATGTCCTATCATCCTCGCTTTTAAATCTCAATCATGACAGTTTTCAAACGGCAGTAGCAGGAGTGAGTAATTGGATGGAACCAGAAGCATAGTACCAGGATGATCAAAGCACTCATAGAATTCAGCACTCGGGTTTCGAAGCGTCCTCGAATCAAAAGACTCAGAGAGTGTGTGATGGACAAAGTAAACACGAGGATCACAGCTCACAGATGCATCGATTTTAGGAAAGAGTGAATGACTGTGACAACAATGATCATGATCAATTTCCGGAAACAATCATCCTCAACTCAACCCACGCTCTGCAGTTCTCACAAGCCTCAGAGTATACCCCGCCTCGCCTTCGCAATCGTTTCTCAGTTCTTTCCTTTTAACGCATGTAACGCTTAAACCACTTACGCTGCAAACCATGTTCCACGAACATCAGGGTCCCTCCGGTCTCGCCGCTCGTGCAGTCTCCACTGTTTTGGAAATACAACCTGTTACCACTACTTCCGATGAACATAACAATGGCAAAAATGACGACCAATCCGAAAAGCCTGGTACGCTGTATCTTCTAGCGTGTTGACTGTTTCTTGTGCAGAGTGATCATGGCCATGATTCAAACACGATTCCCCTTGATCCAGAACCTATCCTTTCTTTCAAACGTCCGCACCCGATCCTGTTGTAAGCCAGCCCCGTTATTACCCCCAGCACTACTGCCTTCCTCGCCCTCCAAGCATGATTGCCCGTCACTTCAATGCTCCCGCTGTTCCTCAGGCGTTCGCAGCAAGTCCTTATAGCGAGCACGCAGTCCAGAGTACTGGTCCCTATGGACACTATGCTGCCGCTGCTGGGCAATACAATCTCGGGATGTCGTGTTTTTTGGCGTTAACATGTCGTTGACCGTATATTCACTCTCAAACGCGTCCAGCATTTGCTTGAACACGTCGCCTTCAACGAGTAACGGTTGTCTGACGTGGTCTATGACTTCGTAGTTTGAGGGGGATGTTTACAGTATGCTCGGCCCCCTCAGCAAATTGAAGGCCAAGTTAGGTTTGAAAAGTCCACGAAGTCATAGACCTGTAGACGCTCTGGAACAAGGTTGATGTCCCTTCTCATTGAAACGGTGTTGTTAGCTACTTGAGGTTTTGTTAGGCTCGCATAGGAGTGCTGACCCTGATATGTCGAAAAGAGTCTTTCGGCAAAAGATGACAGGCCAGGCTCAGCATTGTATACCTGCAGGGAAGGCAGAGTATCTAGCGTATCGTGTTGATCCGGTATTACCTTGAGATGTCATGTTAAGCATCAAGTATATGAGAATGGTATAGAGCATCAGCTTATTTATCTGTCATTCACCCAATTGTGAAGGATGATCACAACCGTCTTCTTACAGATGAATTTAGTAGCATACATCTATCTATACACACTACGTGACAATAAAAGCAACAAAGACGTAAGTGCCAATTGCCGCAGCTGCTAACCTGATGGCCAGAACAGAACGATAATTTGCCGTGTCTACATTATAGTGTGTGCCAGTGGATTGAAGCATGACAAGCATGGAATATGCAGGTGTATGTCCTCCGTAACAGAATGCCTGATATAAGTCAGTTGGAGAGCCTATTCGAATGATGAGTGATGAGTTGTGTGCAAATTACACGTGCGTCGGGCTGAGTACTGACCGCCGACAATCGGACTCAAGACAAGCCCAATGATATAAAGCACGACGAATGTGAGAGCTTGAACAAGGAGCAGAGGCAAGAGGAATATCCACGGCCCAAGAAATAGGAGCAGGGAGACGAACAATGCCACGTATGGGTAGTGTTGTACTATAGTTACTCGTCAGTATATGTCCTGGCAAGGGACGACAAAAGCGAGGGTTTACGCCATTCATTGGCCGCGTGGACGATGGATAAAGCCCATTTCAAGAAGTTGTCGTAATTCTCAGTAAAGAAATGGCCTAAACACCACCATGATCCTTCAAGTCAGTACATTGACCGTTGGCAGCCACTAGAGTGGTGTGGGCACCTATCTGAGCCAACAGTCTGGAAAACCATTCTGATATCTCATCAATCAAGGTCTCATCTTTACCGTGGAGTCCATGAAATGTCAGGGATGGTGGAAGATACATCAAAGGAACACCCACGATCATTTTACTGAGGAATCCCTTTCTATCTATCGCCGATGTGATGATCTTATCAAAATCCCGAAGCAACTCCTCGGACACACTTGGTTAAAAGGTTACACCTAATTCACAGTATGTACCTCAATCCTCAATCCTCAGTCTTTCGTACAGTTGACTGATGTTTAGTGTCTGTAGATAGTATATATCGTTTCGTCCATTGTCTCTTTGTCCATCCAGACAAAGAGACGACCCTGAGCGAAGGCCTGAGCGCGACATTGTATTCGTTATTTGATCACTCGTGGTGGCCTTGATGCGCCTGATCGCAACACACTTTACGATACAATGTCTGTGTACGCTGGGTATATGACACGCCAAACTCATACCAGTCCACAAGAATCTGCCGACTGAACTAAAGACGATATCTGTCACAAAAATGTACGAAAAGATTTATATCAGACGATGAAAGCGATCAAGACGTATACGGCAAGCGCCCCAGCGAGTAATCTGACCGGCAAGGAGATCCAAGGCGTGGAGAAGGAAAGCACTTGATAGGAAGCACCAATAGATTGAAGTAAAGTAAACAATGAGCCTGCAGGCGTGAAGGGCCCGTAAAAGAACGATTGGAATCCAGCTGCTAGGGAGCCTGTAATTATATAATGAGATGATGATGATGGGCTTATGGATATGGGCATTACTGACCCTGAGTTATGCCAGCTACCCCAAACCCAATGATACCCAGCACAAGAAAGAAAGCAGAGTAGAGAAGGATGAGGGGCAAGAAAAGGATCTCTGGCCCAATGAATATGAGGAGAGATATAAAGAGCGCCATGCGAGGATGCATTGCCACTGAAGACCAATTCAATGATTGTACCAGAAGCTTCAGAGACAAGGAGATGGCTTACATATATCGTTGCATGCCTTTACTGATACTTGTATAGCATGTTGGACGTATGGGATATTCTCTTGGATGAAAGATTCTTTTGAGAGCAAGCAAACATTGGCGTTAGCGCCTCTTGACTCGTTGGAGGGTTGTGAAGGATACCTATTCTAGAGAACAACTCGATAAGCCAAGGTAAAATGGCGTGTACCTTCTCAAGAATGAAAGAGCCTTGTGAGAGCACGCAAGCATTGGTATTAGCGCCCGGTTGTTGGAGGGTTGTGAAGGATACCTATTCCGGAGAACAATCCGATAAGCCAAGGTAAAATATCTTGAATGGCTTGAACTGGATCGGTTTTCTCAGATTCTACAACGGAAGTGAGATTCAAATACATGGTGGGTTATGAACAAGACGGGTAATAAACGACATGAAATTTTCAACCAACTTATAACGTCAAGTCGGATGCATCCGAGAAGGTTATGTCGATAGAGGCGCCCATGAGACGCTCTGGATTTACAATATTTCCGTTCATGTCAACGTAAACACAGCCACAGCAAAGTTCGCCGATCATAGGCTCTCGTCATGTTTTCGCTGGCGCCAGAGTTTCAACGTTCAACGTTCAACCTTGGCAAGTCTTCTCCACCCATCATCAGATAGGTTGCCCGCCACTAGATAGGTTGCCCGGCCTTGCGGACAGGAAATCGATATCGTAAAATTTTATCAGACCGGTTTGTGAATTCGGTGGAGCTAGCTTATCCGACAACTTGCTGGACTTTGGCCCGAGTATCGAAGCCTCCTTCAAGGATGGTAAGACTTTGATTGGCGTTTCAAGGAGCTGGCACGAGTTCTCATGGCTTTCATTTGTTACTACTTTATCGTGGGTGCGGGACGTAGTGCCAGGCTCCAAGCCAAGTTGATGCACTGAAAAGCCTTTCAAAAAGACAGGGAGGTATTTTATTGACGTTACCAATGTGTTATGCAAGCGCGGTCTGTTTCTATGCTGGTTCCCAATCAGGAGGACCTGCACAAACTTGTGGCAATTACTATGACGTCACTTTGCCACAAGACACTGACGTACGGCATCACATGTCTCGTTGTACATCCACTGGCGCTCCTCCTTGTGCCGTGACAAACTTCACAGTTGTGTTGGCCGTGTTCTTCACATTCGTGACATCCCCATATACCAGCCCAGCCTACTCGACCGAATCTCCGTGTCGAACAGCGTTGAGGCTATCGAATAATCGTTCAGTATGTCTGAGCTTGACGATGATCCCGTTCATAGGAGAGGCACGTCCGCGTCAACGTCTCGAGGGATTCTTGGTAGTTTCGATGCTGAAAAAGGCAAGTCAGCGTCCGTCACCCGGCAAAGGACACGTGAGCCTCTGTCCGTTCGTTGGCGGTTCATCTTGAGCTTCTGGTCTCAAACGTTTCGTAACACGTGGTCCTGCTCCTTTACTCTGTTCTCCATCAACGATGCAATACTATCTCTAACAATTTTTAAGAGCCATCCCACGACCCCAGTACTTCCACTTCAAGTGGTATAAGTACGAGACTTCTATTGAGTCCACACTCAAGTTTGTTCCTGATTATCCGTCTAGTCTTTTATGATACTACGCTGCCTGCTGCTTCATTAAACGTTGGAGACGATCGCCCCAGAGGCACTCATATTCCTCGTCGCTCTATGTTTAGCTATGCTGGGGAAGGGCAGTCCGATAGCCCACATTTTCCTTACGATTCGGCTACGTCCAGCCACAGACACTCTCGCTCCGAGCCCCGGCCGTATTCCAGGCCGCTGATGACACGCCACATGCACCCTGCTGCCCCCTATAATCCAGTATTCAATCATCCACACAACACAGGTTATTCTGCAGGATTTACACCCTCCCATTTTCCTTTTGTCAGCTCTCCGTCACCTTACAATCAGCGTACCGACGACTTCAGGCACATTTCTCAGCACCCAGAAGCAGAGCATATCTCGTCATTTGCATACCCTCATCCTTCTGCTGTACCGGATACTAATACTATGAATCACACTGCTCATGCCAACTATCAAACAGGTGCACCTTCGCACACTTTTCACTTTACCGGACACCCCCCCGAGATGTCATCTGCCGCTCATGGTCCTTTTGTTAACTTCGGGCCCTACTCGCATGCAGCACGTCCACCCTCCCACCAGCCTTCACCACCACATATACCAGGTGGATACACATCGCCTGGTCCTCTTCATGCAGTGAACTACTCACCTCCAAACTCTGCTCCACCCTATGGTTACCCGCCTCTGCAAGGTTTTTCCCCATCGCCTCCAGTGTATCCGCCATATCCAGGCTCGCCGTACAGTCAGTCACTGTCTCGCGATACAAACAGGCAAAGAACGTGGTGGTATAATGCCAACCATGCGGCTGTGCCACTTCAGCAACCGTTTGATGCCCATCAAAGAAATTACCCTGCCTCATATCCAGTCCCTCCTCAGATCAATCCTTATCATCAGTCTACTCCGTTACCACCCATGAGCCCCCCAACATCGCCCAATTTATCAGGTCCTTCCTCTCCCGAGCGACGCTTAGGAGCTGGTTCCAATCATGGATCTGGAAGCAGAGCTGGCAAGAAGCCATTGGTCCGCCGTTCATATCATCCCAATCCTCCCTCGTATCGTTCGGATTGGGTGATGTGGACTGGAAATGTACCGTCGAATGCAACACACGACGAGTTGTGGCGCTTTTTCACGAGCTTTCCGGAAGGTACTCCGGACGCTCCCGCGAACAGTGGTGTGCTGTCAATTTTCCTCATCTCGCGGTCAAATTGCGCGTTTATCAATTATGAGGATGAAGTCTGTTTGAAGGCTGCTGTGGAACATTTTAATGGACGCTCCTTACGTCCGGGAGACCCACGATGTCCAAAGTTTGTGTGTCGAATGCGAAAAACGGATGACGATCTAAAAGCTGGAGTTGGTGGGCAGAGAGGGATAGGCATGCATTTTCGTTGGGTTAAAGAACGGAAAGACAGAGAAAAATTATTACTGACAGAGGTGTTGTCGGGTTCTAAAGACCAGTCCTCGCCGTTACCAGACAAATCGTCTCGTTCCATTTCTAGTGACGACGATTCTGGGGTCCGGCATAGACCACAGTCACTGGCAAGCTCAAGTTCGTATGCATCAACCACCTCAAGCTTGTTGGCGCGTTTTTTCCCGCAACGCTACTTTATCCTCAAGTCGTTGACCCAAGTGATTCTCATCTTCTTGCATTTCTTTAAGGACGTTGTCTGATAATTCTTATGTAGTCTGATTTGGATCTCAGCAAGGAAAATGGATTATGGGCGACCCAGAAGCATAATGAAGGGATTCTCGACCAGGCTTTTCGCACCAGTCAAGACGTTTACCTGATATTCAGTGCAAACAAGAGTGGCGAATTTTACGGATACGCTAGGTAGAGAAACTTGGTTTTATCCACTGCCGCGCAAGCTAAATACGCCATAGGATGGTTGGATCGATCCGCCGTGGTGGGCACAAGGTTACGTGGGCTTTACGAGACTCTGACTTTACCTCATCCCGGACACCTCCTTCTGCTGGGCGTGAGGATGAAAACGAGGGGGCCAACCCTGACGATTCAACTCATGACAGTGATAATCTTTATTTTACTCCCGGCTCAAACCGTTTCGTGGACAAGTCGCCCCTCGCAATGAATGAGGGCACTCCGAGGGGAGACCCTACGAGCGCTCGTTATACTGGGAACGTACAATCAGCTCCTGCAGAACTTGGAGCTGAGCACAAAAATATCACTTTCCGAAATCCGACTGCAAGACATAGTGCTGACCATCACCTGCTTATTCCTGTGCTCCGCGATGAACTTGCGTCGGACGAGTTTGAATTGGATCCTACGGCTCCGGTGCGAGCTAGGCGGTCAAGACGAGATGATAGTTCACTGGAGGTTGTATTGGAAGAGGCGGAGAGGTGTAATGATGATGCTTCGGCTGCCAAGGAAGGGGGCCGAAGACAGGGCCGTGACGACTGGGGCGAGTCGTTTAAAATAGAATGGCTCTCGACGGAGAAAATTTCGTTCCAGAAGTCTAGGCACTTACGGAATCCGTGGAATCATAACAGAGAAGTGAAGGTGTCGAGGGACGGGACGGAGTTGGAGCCAGGTGTTGGACGGAAGCTGATAACGGACTGGGCTTTGTTGGCAAGGAAGTAGTCACGCGCAATACACACCAGTGACTGCCAAGACAGCCGAGTTTTTTTTTCGTCTAAAGTGCGGTTTTGATTTCAAGGTTTCTGTGATCTTTAGAATGTTTCCTGTGTTTCCTTTCACGTTGGGTCGTGTGTATATGTGTATATGATATCAATGTTGATGAACCAGAGCTAGATGCTTCAGTCAGATCATGAAAATACGGAGCCAAGGTTGTGTTGTTTGAATCGCGAGGACATCGGAATTAAAGTGCAGCGTTATCTTTACATGAGCCTGCGCTGATTTGAAACAGAGAATAGAGTATCCGAGAGATGGGAAGCACTAGTACTCCATGAGGCTTGAGCTTGAAAGCTTGATTACCGCGATTTGCTCCGAGTGTTTGATCACTTAGACTTGTTGTCATCGGATGCTGTCCGATTGCGGAAGTTAGCAAAGTACTTGAATTTCTACGTACCGGGCGTCATTGGTACAAGGTTAGTTATCGACACTCAGATGGAGTATTTGACTCTGTCGACTCATTGAGATGTTGGTTTAGAGGTCCGAGAGTTGCAAAAATGACGTTGTGAAGATAGTGTTTTGGAAAGATATAGTTCCATGGTCGAATAATAGGCTCCGGCTTTCCCAAAAAAAAAACACATGGGGTCAGACTTTTGGTTTCGAGTTTGGGGATTGGACTAACTACGTAATCAGGCACACTACTGGCTAAGTCCGAGATCCGAAAATGTCCCGTGATGTCATTCACGTCATTTCCCTCTCGAGCCCAGTTTTTAGCATGCGCAGGCAGCTCCAGCTTTAGACATGCGAGATGATACTAACATTCGATGTGAGTCAATGTATTTACCTTTTGTGGGTAACCGTTTCTTCCTGTCTCACAGCCAATTGCTCTGTAAGGTACCGTTGACTCGTCATTTTCATGAGCAGGGTCACCACATCACCACAAAAACATTGTGGTAAGTCAGCCATGTCCCCACTCTCTTGATCGCTTCGTATCTCCTTCAGCCGCTACCATCTTAATTGCCACATCGGATGATGAATTCGGTGGGGTTGATCGTTCATATCTAGAGCCAAAAACGAGCAAACTGAAAAACCAGTCTATTTTGCATCTCACATTCGTTCAAATAGATCCAAACCAGTGCTCGATATGTTGCCAAGGAGAAGGACTAGAAAAAATTTGAAACTTTGAAATTCGGAAAGGACGATGTCGGATTGTGGAACCGAACTTCCAAAAACGGAATCTAAACACATATGAGGACTTTCTGTGATCCTTGAGTTTGTCCAGAGGCAAGATGATGTATGACCTTGACTCAGCATAACGTAAAATCTGTCATTTTAGACTATGTCTCGTTAAAAGAAGAGGGTAGCTCCAACTGTTTGCGACCACTATCTACCCGACCCTATGTGTCGGAGTTTGGATCCACCCCTTGAGGAGTTGGAACAAGTGGGTCGCTTCATGTTCAATGTAAAAATCTCTGCGGGAAGAGCCATGCTCTTGTTATAGTATTGCATGCTTGTTTAACTGAGTGATTACGACGCGTGAAGTTCAATTTCATCTAATCCAGACGACCTCCTGAATCATGCCCAATCCGTCATGGCTCTCACGTGACTTTACCTCCCCGGGATGACAAGCGAAATCATGAAGAAACTCCAAGGCCGGAGAGGCCGGTAGCTATATGTAGTCTGATTACGAGGACTGCACACACCCTCTAATGCCAGGTCTGGTCGCGCTTCCAAACGAAGTCCTCGAGCATATCCTGCTACAACTGGACCCTATTGACGTGGCGCAAACGTCTCAATGCTGCCAACTTCTTCGGCTGCTGCTGTACAACTCTAAAGACCAGTTTATCTGGCGGGAGCTCTATCTCACGCTACCGCTGGACGATCCCAGAATCTGCGTGTCCTCGCGAGGTGCGAGGAAACATGATATTGATTGGAAGACGATCCTACAGCGTTTCATCAGAGCCAGGACAGTGTTGTATAACCCCGGCTTATCTCGTCCTGGGGAGAGATTGATGATTTTACATACGCTGGTAGAGCTGGTGACGTGGGTGCCGCCTTTGCTGGGCATGGATGATTTCGAAAACATATCTCTGAATCTCGCTTGGATCGTCGCCATGCTCCGAGGGACGTCTTTCTTCGAGGACATAGAACTCAGTACATCTGCGACTGAAGAAGAAAGGCAGCTATGTGCGCGCCTGCATACTTATTATGGACTCACGGTCAACGATCTCACTCGCCATGGGAGAGTCCGATCGCGTGCCTTTGTGTACGACATGCAGAATTATTGCCCGGACAGTTTGTATGGTCCGCTCAACGCGGTGGGAGGTGTAAATTGGGTGCATGTGCAGGCTCTTCATCAGGTCGTGTCGATGCATATCGTCGATCTCCAGGGGGAGGACGAGAGCTTCCAATTTGCTATCTTCCCGATGAGTATACAGACGACTCAGGTTGTTCTCCCGCCAAGGACGAATCTCGACGATGAGGAGGACTGGGCAGGCGTTTCAGGGGCATGGAAAGTTTCGTTCTGCTTCTGTGACCATCGAGAGCTTCTGAGTACGTACACTGCTCCTTGCCATTCTTCAGGCGTGTTGACTGGTAGAGCAGAATATAATGACACAAAGGTATTGGCTCCTGAAATTGAAGCTGCATCGTATCAGCTCAAGTCCGCTTCTTACAGCGAGATGCCAATGGGAACCTCGACACGTCGATGTTTGAGGAAGCAGATTTTGGGGAAGTTTACCGGACATTAAATGTGACATTGAAGAAGGTGTCTTGCACTCCTGATTCAGATAATCCAACAAGGCCCATTATACATTTCATGGGAGAAATGTCGGATAGTACATCAACTATGACGGGCGCTGTGAAAATGACCACTGATGGTGAAGTGCGATGGAAATTCGTACGACATTCCTCAATTCCGAGTTGGAACTGTTCTCATTGTAATGCATGCAGATTTCCGGTGAACATGGTCAAGCAATCTGGCAGTTAGTGTCTCATAACTTCTTGGCAGATATCGTTGTTTAACTTGATCCTAGCTCTGTCGGAGTCCAGGTAGGTGGAATGCGTTCTGCTTTTGGCGTACTCGGGTCTTGGACCACGGTATTCCACGATTCAGACGATCCAGTGGGTGAGTATGCATACCTAATACGTATGGACATCGCCTTCATAAATCTGTCTTCCAGGACCGTTCTGGCTTAGAAGGGATTCGGTCGCCCCGGGCCTTCCGATGCAACACGTCTCCTTGAACCATTCATGATATATCGTAAAATTGTAAAATACTTTTGGATCCGCGAATTTATAGTATGCGTGAGAAACTTGTGTTTTGGCGCTGACTAGCCGCCGCTGGGTGGTTCAGAAGCAGAGACGCACCGCTATCTCGAACCACCATCATCTCTGGTCTGCGTCTCATGTCTGACCAGTCTCCGCCGTCCAAGCCTAAGCCAGGCTCACTACGCGACAGGATCGCTGCATTTGAGAAGCCTCTAGGCAGCGCAGCACCCGCGCAAGCCCCAGTGCCTCGTCCGAAACCCGGTGGAAGCTCCTGGAAGCCCAAATCACAATTTCCGCCAACGTTTCCAGCGGCATCCGATGTATCATCTGACAAGAAACCCAATAGTATGTCCGCCTCTGATGCGAAGGAGAGTATCCAGACGGGCGGGACCCTGAAAGAGCGGATGGCTGCGCTTCAGAATCGCGGCGGGTTCGGCGCACCGCCGCCTGTGTCACCCAAGCCGTTGACGGAGAAACCTAAGTGGAAGCCACCTCCTGTTGTCGCGCCCGTGGATAAGGATGACGATGACGATGAATCCCATGACATCGACCCGGCGAAACTTGTCCCGCCTGTAATGAAGTCGATATCCGATGAGAAATCTGCAGATGAAACAAGTGAGGAACAACCCACGGGCTCTGATCAGGCTGAAGGCGAGGAGGCAGTCGCGGTTGACCCCGAGGCCGAAGAGAAGCAACGCCGTGCCGCCATTGCTGCGCGAATGGCGCGTCTTGGAGGCGCAAGGGTGGGAATGGCACCTATGTTCGGCCGACCTCCGTCTGTGAAAAAGCCTGAGCATGTAGACGAGCCGACTCTGCCAAGCAAACTTGAGACACCAGCAGACAAGACTACCGATGAGGATGCATCTCAGAAGGCTGAAGCTGCTACCGATGGTATGTTGCCTTCGCAGCCTAATTACGCTTGATTTCTTACGTTTTGTACAGAGCCTGTGACCGCAATTACTGCTGCATCGGACGAACAACCTACCGTGATCTCAAATACAGCTGGTGGGTATGATGGGCTCATGTAGTTTACGCATACATTAATCCTTTAAGCTGCAGAACCGCCCTCTGTACCTGTACGCCAGGACTCTGGATCCTCTTCGCTTTCTATTGAAGCCGAATCCCAAGCAACTCGCAGCTCACCTCTTTCTATGCCAGTCCCCTCTGCTCCTCGACGTGCAGCTCCTCCCAGGAGGAAGGCGCCCAAGACCCCTGAGGCGGCACCACCTGCTGTAAGTGAGGAAATCGTCAGTGGCTCAGACAATGTGTCAGCTATGGATGACCAAGACATTCCTGATGCCGCTCTGACCATCAGCGAGAGCGCGGCGAATGAGCATACAGGAGACGTCCAGGAAGTAGTTGGTGGATTTGACAAAGTGGGAGAAGAACCTGAGCATCCTACTTCTATGGTTGCTCGAGAAGCTGGAGAGCCTGTTATCGCGAAAAATTTCACCACAAAGGTTGAGGGCGCTGAGGAACCTATCAAGACCCTAGCAGAAAAGCCATTGTCTGAAGATGACGAGCCTTCTCATGTCGTCGATTCTCGTCATTCGCCGGAACAATCTGCTGGACTCGCTAGCGACCTCGACGACGACGACGAGTCCGCCGAAGTAGATCGCACACGGAATGATAGTGTGAAGGAAGGAGTGGCATACATTGAGGAGCATAAGAAGCAGGGGCATGTTGAAAAGCAACATGTCGAAGCTCAGCCCATAGCCGAGACGAAGGAGGTAGAGCCCGTCGCACATGCTGTAGACGAAGCTGAGGTAGACGAGGGAGCTGCCCGCCGTAAGAGTATCGCTGAGAAGCTTGCAAAAATACACGCACTCGCGCCTCCTGAACGTCAGGTATCAGGCTCTTCAGAAGACGTTCAGACCCCTCCCACCGTCGCCAAACGTTCTAGCACTGCTCAAAGCAGCGTGGATTTGCCACCGCTGCCTCTTTCACCCCCACGAAAGCAGCCTTTACATGCTGCTGTTGCTGAGTCATCGCATGTAGTTCAACCAATCAGGGTTCGATCTCCAGAGAGCGCGGTTGAAGATTCTCCAGCGTTGCCGCCAACCACAGTTGAGCCGGTTGTATTGGAGAAGCGAAGCATTGATTCAGAGGATGGTAAATAAATTTTTTATTTTGTTATTTTCTCTCTCTTCTCCACATTTACAAAAGAATGTACCATTGATTACATCTCTCTTTTCCATCATTCCTAGACTCGCGAGAAATCAGTCAGAATGCGAAGGCAGCCGGGGATATCACGCACGCTGCTAATGATGGCACCGATGCACGTGAAGGACCTAAGACAGATCATGAATTGGTCTCGACGCCAGATGTGGATGGAAGCAATCCTGACAAAGCACCAAGTGTTGCTGAATCTGAGACGTCTCTCCCTTCGCGGTCGCTGGTTTCTCACTCATTGACGCGTCCTAATAGCCTTCTGCCTGTAGACCCAGCGGTACCCGTCGACCCGGTTTCGCGTCAAGAAGACTCTATTCCAGTCGCCCAATCAACTGCTCCTCGACGGTCATTACCCCCTCCTCGGCTAGTGCCAAAGCCTCCGGAATCAGAAGATCTGAGTGAATCCGGGCTTCCGAGCGAAATCTCACCTCCAGCTCCTCCGTCACCTCTACTTCATCAACCTTCAGAGGTTGAACAACCCTTGCGTCGTTTACCCCCTCGTTACTCTGGCCCATCTGAAGAGCTCACGGATGACGAGTTGCCGCAGCTTCCCGTTCCCAACCGGCGGTCCATGCAATCCGACGATTTCAACCCTCCATCTGGGAAAAGGCTCTCCGCACGCCCTTCAAGGTCAATTCCTCTCCCTCCGATGCCATCTGCACCTGTTTCCGATGCGGAGGATTATGAGCCCGGTGAGGTGCTGCCTCCACCTTCGCATCAGGGGCCAGCAACATTCCCAACGCCGCCTGCACCACCAAATGAGATTCCGTTGATTGTTCCCCCTCCTGTGTCAGATGAACAAGTACAAAGGGGCGAGCCCTCCCCATCGTGCCAGAGATCGTATCCTGATGCTGCTGAGCCAACTGTGCGTGTGCCTCCGCCGTTTGCGGGCTCCGGAGAGACGTCTTTGGCTCTTCTATCGCCTCGTATTCCTTTGCATCCAACCAATGGAGCTGATAAGGAAGTTTTGGACGAAGAGGAAGGCGGTTAGTCCACTTGTGCTTGTCGGATTCGCCTATTGACTGATCATCGCTCATAGATCCCATTGACCCTTCGTTCTATAGCCCAAGCAGGAGGGTGTCATTTGTCAATGCTCAACCTCTTGCTAACAGCCCTGCCGTTGAATCCCTTGTTACGCCTGAAGATGATCAAGCTGCTCGTGTCAAGACAATCGCTGAACGGATGGCGAAGCTTGGTGGAATTAAGTTTGGTGCAGCACCTCTTTTACCTCATTCAGCCCACTCTCCTCCTCCTGTCCCAAAGGAAGAAGAAGCAAAGCCGCAAGACCCTTCTGAGCAACCATTTGGAGCGAGCGAGCTTAGGGAGGAAGAGGAAGAGCAAGCGAGAAAGGAGCGGATTGCGGCGAAGCTTGCTACGATGGGTGGTATGCGCATCGGTATGATGCCGTTAGGGGCTGGAGCTGTCCGGCCAAAGGCGTCTGAGGCGGAGGAACGACCTACAGCGCCACCTTCTCGTGCACCTCCCGCTCGACCAACGTCACTGTCCCAGAGTCAAGATATTGATGAGCAGGAAAGCGGGCTCTCAACTTCCCAACTTACCCATACGTCTGCAACGTCTGATGAGGGTGTCAAAGTTGAAATTGAGGATAGCGATATCGAGGAGATCAATCAGGCTGATGCGCAAGAAACAGAAGAGGAACCGGAGGAAGTTCCCCCTCCGGTTCCTGCACGAGGTCCGCGAAGGCGTGGGACTGTAAACTCGGAAAGCGAGAACTCAAGTATAAGTCCTCTGCCTCTGCCTCGGTCCCCTGTCCCCATGTCGTTATCCACTCGGAGCACGAGTGTCCAAAGCCCCTTGTCAATGACCAGACAGTCCTCTGTCGATTCCGCTAAGGGCATACAAAAAGCCTCGACGTACAAACCTCAATCAGAGTACGTCATGGTCGGAGAACCCTCTAGCTTCGTACCCGAGGAAGAGGAAGAGATCCCACCACCGCCCCCTGCCCGGCCCTCCCACCGACCTCTTCGAACAGCGCCTCCACCTCCCCCTGAGCCTTCGGTCCCACTTTCTGACAACATATCATCGCAGTGGGAGATGCCCTCCATTCCCACTGGACCCATTGAATTCAGCACACCGGCCGATATCTCTTTGTCATGGCCTGAAGACTCTTCTATATCATCGTCTCGTTCTCCTCCACCCCCTCCGCCGTCCAAGCCCACTATAGATGTGGATGTACATCTCTCGCCTGACGACCTCATGACCGTATGGGGCCGAGTCGGTGTGCAGATCTGCGAGGTCGCTACGACGTTGTTTGAGAAGTCGAAGAAGTCACTAATCGGAGACGGGACGTACGACGGCTTCATCCTCGCCGTACTCAGCGAGGTCCCGAACGCGACTATGCCGACCTCGACTGCGTCATACGGTTACCCTATATACGCGCAGACGGGAAACACAGTACAGAAGAGAGCAAGTGAGATCCTGCCGGGCGATATCATGTTATTGCAGGATGCGAAATTGAAGGGCCATAAGGGATTGCAGTTATACCATCAAAATGTCGGGATTGGGGAGCCACTTGTAGGAGTCGTTAGTGAATTTGAACCAAAGAAGTCGAAGGTACGCTTGTTCCAGGCAAATCAGCACGTTGGCCAGCAGGTTGGTTTTCTTGAAAGAGTACACGAAAGTCTTTCCGCTGATAATGTTCTCGTAGACGGTAGAGGCCGTCAGTTATCGTCTTGAAGATCTCAAAAGCGGGACCGTTCAGGTAATGTGTTTTGATAGTTCGACTCACATCAAGGCACTGACATCAAGGACGCAGGTCTTTCGCGTTCTTGAAAATTAAAACATCTACATAGTAAGAAAAGCTCTACACTGGCATTCATCGGAATTTTACCTCATTTTACTCTCGATTTGTCGGGGAAAACATTTACCTATCTTCTTGGACGGGACTTTTACTACCAACGATCTATCATGCCTCTATATCACACATAATCAAAAACCATTATTCATTCTAGTACTATACATTCCAAATCACGGGCCGCTGCAGGCAGTTAACACGCAACGCGAGATTGAAAACGAAACCAAGATTCAATGGGCAGAAATTTCTAACTTGGACTAGAGATGTCAATGCTTGCTCGGAAAAAGAAGAAGCAAAAGTGAAGAGACAACTCACTCCTCGTTTGACATTCCGAAAGTGTGAAAGTGAGGTGAATATCATTTATCTGACGAGAGGACGTACACCGGTGCCTGTGTCTTTCATTCCTTCACGATTTTCAAAAGTTCTGAGTTGTTTGCCATATTCCACTTCTGCTAGATGGATGAAAGCTTAGCGGATGTACGAGCACCATAAGGTAAGCACTCACAGGGACCATCGTCAGATTTGGCCTTCTTGGCCAGATGTTCTTCTGAATCTGGCTCTGAAGCATCTTCATCTTTCAGAGCGGGCTCTGGGTGTCGTCGTTTACCCCTATTTCTCTGTAAATTAATGGAATTCAACTGACTCACACCTATAGTGAAAGCTGCAGTACTCACGAAACGATTGTCAAAATTTTTTTTCCTGTGAATGCGAATGGGTAAGTTGTATTGCCAATGACCAGAATGAGGAGATATGAACGTTTCTAAGGCTTCCGCTTCCTTTCGTTTCTGTTCTTCCTCCTTTTTCTCGGATGATGAGTTACAATGACTTTAGGATATGGGAAAGAAAATGTCTCATACCCTTCTAGACCGCTGGATCCGCTCCAAAAACGAACCGTCATTAGTGAAAACATTGACAGGCTTCGGTGTGTTTCTCGATGAACCTGGCTTTGAACCCGGAGGCGGAGTAGGTTTCGCGGAGACAGGAGACGCACTTCCAGAATAAGGGCTCGATATGTACCCAGCTACAGGATAAGGACTCGATGCGTTTGACATGGTAAGGGCAAGAATTGTGGTGGCAAGAGAACAAGAGGAGTTTGGTGTTGTTGTGTGGCAACAGCAGCCAAAACGTCTATCACGGAAAGAACTCAAGGACCCTTCGAATCAGTAATTATTACCTTTGAGATAGATGACGAGCTCTTCTTTCTCTCTTTTCTTAAACCATGAGGGTTGCTGTCGTTGGCTCAGGCGTCTCGGGATTAGCTGCTACTTGGTTGCTCAACGAGCACAGTGACCACTCTGTGGAACTCTATGAAGCAGACCCTCGTCCAGGCGGGCATGCCAATACCGTTCAGTTCACTACTCCGGGAGAAATTAGAAAAAGTGTTGATGTTGACACTGGATTCATTGTCTTCAACCCAACGACATACCCGAACTTCTTGCGTTTTCTGAGACTGCACAAGAATACAAGCGACCTTGTCCTCCCGACAGAGATGACGTTCAGCGTGTCACGGGATGGTGGCGCGTTTGAATGGGCTGGAAAGAGTCTGCTTACTGTTTTTTGTCAGCCAAAAAATCTGCTCGATCCTTCAGTGTGGAGACTTCTTTGGGATGTTACCAGATTTAATGCGATGGCCGGGAGACTTCTGCTTCAAAAAGACCAAGAAGACTTGTCTATAGGCGAATATCTAAATCGAGAAGCTTATTCGGCGTCCTTCAGGGACAATTATCTCATTGTGAGTCTTTTAAATTAACCTTTCGCAGCCACAACTAATATGTCTCGAGCCCATGACGGCCGCTATCTGGAGCACCCCTCCCCGTAGATGTATCATGGACTTTCCGGCAAAAACTTTGGTATGTTTCAGCCATCACTAGTATATCACTATGTCGAAAACCAGTCGCTTGCCAGATACATTTTTTACACAATCATCATCTGCTTCAGGTCACTGGTAAGCCTTCTTGGCTTACATTAAAAGGTGGAAGGTACGTATTCAACGTGAAGCTCAATTTTTTGACAAGCTTCATACCATCTATCGCCGAACAGTAAAGCCTACGTCAACCAGATCCTCTCAAAGCTTGATAAATCGCGTCTACATCTTTCCAGCCCTGTCGAGTCCCTTACGCGTCTCAAAAACTCTAAGGTTTTACTCAAAACAACTACAGGCAAATCCGAATATTATGATCATGTCATCCTAGCGTGTCACTCTGATGATGCAATACGGATTCTTCGCAGTGGAGAAGGGATTGAAGATGGACAGGGGATCACTCTTGAAGAGGAGAAGATTTTGGGTGCATTCCAATGGAACAGGAATGAGGTTGTATTACATTCTGATGTCAGAGTGAGTTTTTCGTTTTCATCAAGCCGAGTGGGAGAAAACTAACACTAGGTTCTTCTAGTTGATGCCGAGGTGTCGGATGGCCTGGTCGTGTTGGAACTATCTCACCCAGTCGGGCATGGATGGTCTTGGTAGAGCGAAAGCCGATTCAGAAGAAGTAACTTTGTATGTTCATTCAACCCCTTCATACTTTATATGGTATATGGCTAACAGTTTTTGCCGTTAGGACATGTATGCAGCCGACCATTTCTTTCTTTGTGCATGTGTGACTTTCGGCTTCGATAGATGGAATGAACGACCTCCAACACATCCCCGAGTCAAAATACGGCCCTGTCTTTGTAACCCTCAATGCTCCTTTTGAGCCACACAAGCATCTCATTGCAGGACGGTGGAAGTATGATCACCCGGTTATAGACCATAACGTTTGTTTCTGCCTAATCCGTTCCCCTCCCCCCCTATAAAGCGGACTGAGCATCAATCCAGGCCGTCAAAGCCCAACAACAAATACACTCGATTCAAGGGACCGCCGGCGTGTCTTTTGCCGGGGCGTATTTACGCTACGGCTTCCACGAGGACGGGTTTACATCCGGGCTCGTCGCTGCCGCTGCCCTCTCTTCTAATACCGCTTCCGTGCGTCCGCCGTTTGGGATTGAGTATGCAGCAAAGAATGTGGGCCGCTCGTTCGGTCTTGAGGTCGTTGCCGGGGTTTTTGAATGGGTAGAGAAGACGGGTATGAGATGGTTGGTTGGGTTTGTTGGGAATCTTTTCCTGAGTTTGCTGGGGCTGCTGTTGTTGAGAACTGGGACCTAAGTGTCGATGCTATAGTACTATCAACCAGTATTTGATGTTATTTTCGAGACCATGCCAGATTAATTAATGGCGAGTCCTTTTTAGCATGAGCTTCCCATCATCAAATGGAGTTTTGTTTTGCCTGATCAGGGAGTTCAGGAATATCAAAGGTAAAGATAATCCTGAGACAATTTTTGAAGTTATACATGGCTTCCACCTGGGATGCATCTTTAATCTTTCATATATATCAAGACATAGAACGTTCGACTGAGTTTCGTACAATCGTAACATCAACGAGAACACAAAATTTCAACGCTTCACTGCACACGTCTGGGAAGCAAGGAAACTCGTATCATAACTTCTGCGGGTTTAGTCAAGGCGGCAATAGCGTGGGCAAATGCGACATCTGTTGCAGGCTGAAGTATCAGCTTCCGGAGCAACGTTCGCCTGTGCAACATTCAGTCTTTCTTGGCAAAAAGTTTTAACACAAAGGACGTGACACAGTTGATGATTGCAAACCCAATAGCGTTGCTGGACGCTTTCAAATATGCGAAGACTTGTTGAAAAGAGGGAGTAGCGCCTACGGTATCGAGGTCTGGCTGCGAGTGACAATATTCATCAAAAGTTTGCTGGATATTGAGAGTGGGCCCCAAAGTCAGTGAGAATAGCGGTGTTACTAATGGACAACTAAAATCCTTGGGCCAGATAAGGTAACGAGGTCAATGTCTTTTTCGGAGGGAGGAGTATTTCAAATTGCAACCTAAAGTACTGTGACCTAGGTAGTCGTCGTTTAGGGTACGTATTCACTCACCCTCAGACTTCGTATACCTGACTGAGGGTGTGTGTGCGGTAAGTCAAGTTTATATCTTAATGAGTATCATATTGCCCCCACAGCCATCAAACTTGGCATGCGAACTTAGCACGCTCGCGGTGGTCCAATGGCGTCAAACAAGGAGGTATCAAAAGAGTAATTGGAGGGCGTACGCTGTAAGTGCCGTCATAGAAATGAACATGAGAATATACTGAGGAATCAGAAATGCCGGTAGATGTTCAGCGCTACCTGTACCACTGAAAACCTGGGTAAGGTATACCTGGGTTGTCGCGGTGGGTAAGCATGAAAAGAAGCTGTAAAAATAAAGTTAAGGCAAATCAATACCATGTGTATGAATGAACAACTAGGGATATGAACTGACATGCAAACAAACTGTAGAAGTTTGTCGTCCTCACTAATCATGCCTCCTGTCACTAACCCTTGAACAATGCCAACACCGAGTACAGGAGCAACTACCATCTTTCCTACCGCGAGCAATGTGATAGCACTTGTGGGAAGCGTTCCCCACTGATTGCGAGGGATTTCGAGACGTGCAAGTGCTGAACCCAAGCAGATCAAACCTAGGGGGATGGACGCCGCACCAATGAAAGTTGTGGTGTCAAGGATGATGGAAAGTGGCGGTAGGTTATCTGGCGCGGGGTGAATGTGAGGGTTGGCGAAGGTGGAGGTTGAGTTAGATACGGGGAGGGGGGTGAAGAGAGCTTTAAGAGGAGGAATGAGTGCGATAAGAAAGGCTAGAAGGATGGTTATCGATGCAGGCGTGAGGAGTGTGGATGCGAAAGATCGCAGAAATTGGACCCTGCGCTTGGAAACGGGAGTAACGTCTGAGCAAGTTGAAGAGGAATTGTTTGCTTTTAAGCTGGACTCTACTATACTTGTGTTTGCGATAGGACCGTGTTCTGAATCCTCGTGGGACGATACAAGAGTTTCGTCGCCTGCGGTGGGGCCTTGGAAAGTTAACAGCGAAGAGCCGACATCAGCTTCTCTAGGCGTTCGGCTGTACATTGGGGAACGATTACCATCAACAGAGGTGAAATCCCCTTGAAGAGTGACGTGTTGTCCGGTCGACGTTGCTATTGCTATGCTGAGACCATGAATGTCTGGGTCATTCTCACAAGATTGGTAGTTGCTAGGTTTTTCAGCAGGCTGGACCGACTTCTCCACATCCGTGAAGTCTGTAGTGTTTTCAGGAGTGTCCGAACGGTACCTTTCTGTTAGCCGTGATATGGCATTGGGCACTGCATACAAGAAAGCTTGTCGGCGGCGGCGAACTGTCTCTTTCACTTTTCCTGGTTCGACGTCAGGTCCGACGAAGTCCATAGCAATTAGACGACTCCCTCCCAGAGGAAAAAGAGTTATCTGAATTGAATTAATATAGGTCCAAAAGCTTTGAGTGCTAACTTGACCTACCATGAAAATAAGAATGAAAGCCGATATGTAAGCGATAGACAGGTTCTGGTCTACCGCGGCATTGAAAGGTGGGGCTCCCGTCACGCTTACTATGACCGACGTCGCTATACAGGAATATATTTAAGGAATCAAACGTTAAGAGTCACGACTTACGGATATCTCCAACGTTTCCCCAGCCTCCAGCTACCAATATTCCATGACGGAATCTATGTGGTACCCAAAAAAATTGTTTGATAACCCACGCCATAAGAAGGCCAATAGCTTCATATACGATCGCAACGAGCACAAGCGGACCTGTCAGCTCGTGAGTTGGTCCATATTTGAACAAAAAATCGACCCAAGAGCTCCTTTCACCTAACGCATGGATATTATCAGCCGTAAATGCGGGCACTATCTTAGAAAACATGAGACATGGAAGTGCAATGTTCAGCGTGATTTGCCCTGCGCCACGAGCAGCTACGGGCGGGAATTTGTTGGTCTTCGTCAGGATGAAGCCGCCGATAACACAGAGCATACTTGGTCAAAACAATGTGAGGTCGGAGAGTTCTTTCGCTAGAAAAATGCTCACAGTCGTATCAAAGGACGACATGAAGCCCAAATGAGTTGACCTGCTGAAAGCATGACTGGGAAAGCTGACACCTGTTGTCTTCTATTGATTCAGCAATGAAGCGGGTTATCTTCTTCTCGGCTTGCTCCAAAATGACATCTATGTTGTAGTATATCTGTCAGCTTTCTGTCTTCCAAAGGCCTTCACATAGCCAATCTGAGATGGTGGGTGGAAGACATTACCGGCTGGATAGTAATTGAAGACGGTGTCTGCCGTTCCGCCGAAAGCAATGATCTGACTTTACAAAGGTGGCCTAGATACAATTCAGGTGGGTTTTTCCCTCGATATCCATTATGCAATGGAAGATTGCCGCGCATGATCGGTATATCCACTTGAACCCACACCCAAATCATTTGCGATTGACTAGAGCCCGATAGTCTTGACCGGCCAAAAGACATTAATGTTTGTTATGCCAAGTCAACCAAGCAAGTGGTTCTTAGTCGAGTCACGCATTATTCCAAAAGTAGCAGTCATTTGAAAGGCACTTGGAAGTCCGTGATGCAGTCATTCGACTTGTATGCGATTAGACTTTTCACCCTGTCATGGAGGCAGAACGTTACAATATCCCTTCGACACCGACGAACAACACCTCCAGGACCTAGTATCCCTCGAGGACGCAGAACACAAATCTCGATGTCTTGATCTCCATATCGGCATTAGCGACATCATTTACGACAACGAGGCTTGGTGCGAAGGTGGCCCACTTTAAAAAGTTTAATTCAAAATTTCAGCATGCCGGTCTGGAGATACTATGGCACACGTAGTTCCCTCGGCGGGAATTTGGTTTGCCTCCACCTCACTCATAAGGCTTTAAGGAAGAATATGGTAGCATGTTTGTAAGAGTGGCTGACGCTTTAGATCGTATAGCTTTCAGAAACGCATGGACCGTGTGGAGATGAAATTGCGCCGTCGCAAAAATCCCGATGCATGCCGTATCATAGGTGTCAAGAAGTTGGATTCACGTTTGGATACATTTGACGAAAATGAAACAGAAGAGCGTTCCATTGGTTGGCGAGATCAAGTAGAACCACAAGACTTATTTGGGCCATGTCTGGTTGGTTCGACGTACTTACCTATCCCAAAAGAACTCGATGCAGCAAAAAGATCTCCTGATGCCACGTTCATCGCTTCAGCCTCATACATTACGTTCCTCCGTGCTCAGGCACCTTACGTCTTGATCGGATTGATTTGAGGACTTCTTCAACTCTGACGATTTCCCTATTCCTGCGTCATCTTGATGGGAATTGTTTTCAGACGACATCTGAGAATCTATGAAACCCGCAATGAATTCCTTGTTTCTGTTGCGCATCCGATCTATCTTGAAGAGATATTTCATTCAAGCTTGAATGTCAAGTTCTTTCTACTTCCTCTCCTACTTGTGGCAAATGACAGTGATCATTGAGTGCGACGATATCTCCTTGACAACATCGCCGTCACCTTTAGGCTGCTGAACTGGAATGAAATATGTCACACGCGACATGCTGCCCGCGTCAATAAAGTCTCCAAACATGCGTACCACCTTTGAAAATACACGGAAAAGCTGCCTTTTCAAGAACTTGAGTCACTTTGGAAGTGGAAATACGGCCGAAGCTTCTCTTGCATTAGAAAACGTGGGTGAACTCTTCTGTCGTACGCCAGGAATATGGCTATTTGACTACATGACACAATTGTCAAAGAAAATGATTGATGAAGGTTGACGGTATCTGACGTTCAGTGTACAAGAACTATTGAAATAAGAATCAAGTACTTGTTTCGAGACAATCGACATGTGTGGCTAAATCATCAACTGACAACGGACACGTACTGATGTTAATTTGGGCCTGCCGATAAAGGGAACCGAGGTTTGAGGGACTAGAAAGTTCGGATTAGTTTCAAGGAGAGAAATTTAAAGAGTTCGGTCGCAAATTTGCGGGGAAGAAATTTCTATTTCTTGAGTCCAGAAGTTCCCAAATGCCGGACTCCTCTCCCTCTCCCGAGAGAGGGGGGTAGAAAAACTCAAGCTAACTACGGAAGGGACTGAGTAGGTAGAATGATAAGTAGAGTGGAATGAGAATGAAACAGGGATGGTGGGAGGGGATGAAAACGCCCGTGACACAACGTAGACTAATCGACCGGCGCTGCGAGCGCAGTGTGAGACGACGGGAGTTCGCACGACTGCGCCCGCTGGTTATGTATGTGACGCGGAGAGACAATGCGTGAAAGAGCTGCCCGATCCATGTAGACCTCGCGAATATATACCTATCTACCTGTCTTGCTCAAGTATGTGCCCCGTGTAATTCTTCAGGCTCTTGTTATTACGACATCGAATGTTGATCTGTGGCCACTATAGAAGTTCACTAGGCAATGAATTGGGTTAATAGGGTACAGCAGCTGTGGAGTAAACGTATGCTATTAGATGTTGTATATAACACTTTTAAAAATATTTTCAAGATGCATTCGTAAGAGCGGATAGTAGAGCTACGAGTGCCCAGTTAATAGAAAGCTTCGAGGCACTCGCGTGTGGATGTGACTTGTGAGTAGAACTAGGAACGATGCTGGTTTGCGTGGCGGAACCTGCCTCTTGGAATATATCTGTCTGTGCACCTACATATCATTCATTCATCACAGGTGATTGACATATGATAGGAGACCATTACAACATACCATTAGCAAAACCCAATTTCGCATTATACGCCGGTGACTTCGGATTCCCCGCCAAATCCGTGCCACTTACTTGAACATTATTTCCCTCTGCCTGGTTCCAATATATCATTTGTTTCGCGCCGGAGATACATTGGGAAGGGTCGTCTTGGCACCAGACAGCTGGGGTACCCGGTGAAACGGCAGCGTCCCCGGTAACGCCCGTGACTTTACACCTATAGGGTAGCATGTACATGTTCGGTTCTCCGCAGCTAAGATGGACGAGAGGATTGTTTAACACAAAATGACAGATCATATGTATACAACGTACCCATTAGGGACCTGTAGTCAGTAAATTTAGAGAGCCATCAGTAAGCAGACCGGAGAAGAGTGACCAAAACGGACCCAGCCCCACTGAAAGCTGAGTCAAAGAATGATAGGAGCCGGAAAGAACAAGACCGCTTACTGCACAGATACATCCATCTGGAGGACAGGCTGGGAGATTTGGCACAGAGTAAGTTGCAAGGCGCTCCCACGGCGTGCTAAACTCGTTGGACCAGAGTACATTATGGATGAAGTAGATGGTAACTTACTTATATTGGACAGTGAATACGACCAAGTTCTCTGGTGTGACTTGTGTGATATCCGACTGGGGGGCGTAGGTCAGATCCCACACTACGATGTTACCAGGGAATCCACACACAGTATATGAAATAGCAAAAGCGGACCCCGCGGCCATAGTTCGATTCTGTGTGTGTACTATATAGCGTGATTGTCTGACTCTCATCATCCTCATGGAAGCCGGTGAGAAGACGCACTGTTTGGTTCAGTGATACAGGAGGGCACCTGGCCGGAAAGTGTTTTCCCCAAGCCGGGATGAGGTCTTCCATCGCCAAAAGTATTGACGAACTTTCCATCGAAAGAAAGGCTTGTAAAAGCACGGTTCACGGCTAGTTCTACGGTAAAATTGCCATTGGCAGGCCTAGTAAGTGTGGCGGGCCGATCTGAGAATAGTTCCAAGGCGCAGCATGTGTGCTTACAGCTCAAGGAAGTCCCCAGGGGCTGGAGGGAATTGATCGCACTAAAGTCGGACAAGCACTGTGAGTCAATGGGCTACACATATACTAATGCACACGCACGCCATTGACATGGTGCATCCACCAATCTTTGAAGGATAACTATGACGGGCGTAACTCAAAAAACAAAGATAAAATATAAAAGCTTTTCGCATACCTGGTACAAAGGATTTACAGCGTCATTGGTTGAAGGATTATCTTGTCCAGATGTTCCATTTAGGCAGTACATTCCTAAGAATAATATTTGGCTTCAAGTAATGCGAGGAAGCCGAAATGAAGCTACCTTTGTGCCATGGCACAACATGCGCTTGTGTACTGCGCAGCAGCACGAGAATTGTGATGAAGAATAGAAGTCCGGACTGTGTGATAATTCTGTGCATGATTCAAAAGAAAAGAGGGGTACGTTTCAGACAATAGGCAAGGATGGTTATATGGCCGCCGAGGCAATGGATGGGTCATTGTATAGCGTCATGCGCCCGGCGCACAGTGACAATTGTCCATTGAATGAATTGGGAGTTTTCGTGACAAAGCTCCGGGAACTGCTTTGTCGATCGCAACACAGCCACGTTTTAGACAATTTCTCGGGGCAGCCAATCTGTTTCCAAAACAATAAGTGCCCAGGTACGAAGTGCAGCACTCTTTGGTCCTAATCCAAGTGGTGTGCGCTGGCCTGCTGCATGAAGCACGTCAGAAATAATATGGGAGATGGTCAAATCAGTAACATGGGGTCTCATTTACTCTCTGCAAGGAATAATTAATGACTGGTGACCTCGAGAGTCCCTGATAAGGATATACCCGTGATCGCTTTACATGGTCACGCTGAAGGTCATTAAGAGGAGCAAACTGGCCGTCCACTGACGGACGAAATTTATCACAGCTGTATGTACAGCGACATGCTTTCATGCGGGGTCATATGTTCTCATTTCCGGCCCATTTGTCTTTGCTTCAGCCATGTTCGGACGGTCGGGTGTTGATTTCTAGTGCTGTAGCCAATCATGATCTGAGTCACGGCCGAAGATAGCTGAGAAACAATTGAGCAGCATTGTCAGCGTCACAATCAATTATGAAGTATCTCTCGACTCGTGGTGGCAACGAAAGGTTGTCATTTGAAGAGGTTCAACTCTTTTCTATACCGAAAGTGTGTCATCTGATCATTTTGATTATCGCAGACGGTCTTGACAGGCCTCGCGCCGAACGGTGGTTTATACATACCAGAGTACATCCCCACTCTTCCTGAAAAGTGGCGATCGGATTGGAAAAATTACTCCTTTGTGGATCTCTCGGTTGCCGTTCTCTCTCTCTACATTTCGAAAGATGAGATCTCCCAGTCAGAGCTACGGCAACTGGTCGAGAAGTCATACAAAACCTTCCGGCATCCCGATGTTACCCCCTTAAAGAAATTGGACGACAAGACGTTCGTATTGGAGCTGTTCCACGGGCCTACGTTTGCTTTCAAGGATGTGGCGCTCCAACTTCTTGGCAATTTGTTCGAGTTCTTCCTACTTCGCAGAAATGCTGCCAAAGCTGCAGGCGCTGAGCTTGAGAAATTGACAGTTGTCGGAGCCACTAGTGGAGATACAGGAAGGTTTGTTATCCATCTGTTAACAAGAATCTTCCGTATCAATCCCCCACTAGCGCAGCTATCTATGGTCTCCGCGGCAAAGCCAACGTCTCCATCTTTATCCTTCACCCGAAAGGTCGTGTATCTCCCATCCAGGAGGCACAAATGACCACTGTCACAGATGCAAACGTCCACAATGTCGCCGTAAAGGGAACATTCGACGATTGTCAAGTTCGTATGACCCTCTCACTATCATGCAACTCTGACCCAAGTCCAGGACATAGTAAAATCTCTTTTCGCCGATCGCGAATTCAACTCCACCCATCGCCTCGCTGCCGTTAACTCAATCAATTGGGCACGTATCCTTGCTCAGACGGTCTACTACTTCCTCGCCTACTTCCAGCTCCAGTCCCAGCTTCCATCAGGCACCACCATCGACGATGTTGGGATCGAATTCGTCGTGCCTACCGGCAACTTCGGCGACATCTTAGCTGGTTACTATGCCAAGCGGATGGGCCTTCCGGTGTCTAAGTTGGTAGTAGCAACAAACGAAAACGATATTCTCGCACGGTTCTGGAAAAGTGGTAGCTACGAGAAGGTGGACTCAAGCCTGGGTCACGATAGCTCGTCCGGCGCCACCGCTCCAGCAGATGGATCGTCTGATGGTAAGCAAGGTACGGCGACGTCCGGAGTCAAAGAAACCCTCAGTCCCGCCATGGATATTTTGGTCTCGAGCAACTTTGAACGACTATTATGGTACCTCGCATTTGAAAACGCGTCTGGAAGCCAGGAAGACAAAGAGGTGGAAGCCAGCAAACTACTCAGCAGCTGGATGTCCAGCCTAAAGGAGGATGGACATGTAAAACTACCGGTAAACGTTCTCCTTTCTGCCAGGAAAGATTTCGCTGCCGAAAGAATATCGAATGAAGAGGTATTGCCCTATTTTCTCCTAGACATATACCAGTCTAAGTCTTCTTGAATCTCAGACCCTTGCTACAATACAATATTTCTTTAATTCGGATGTTTCTTACATTGCCGACCCTCATACAGCAGTTGGCCTCGCTGCCGCACGCGTCGTTGCAAGACAAAGGTGAGCTTTTATACGTTCTCTTGGAAACATATCTCACCCTATATTAGCCCTCAAGACATTCGTCAAATCGTCCTTTCCACCGCACATCCTGCCAAGTTTTCCGAGGCAGTCTCCCGGGCTTTGAAGGACGACGCACGCTTCGACTTCGACCGTGACGTTCTCCCGCAGGAGTTCCGCGGCCTGCTCGAAAAGAACAAACGTGTTATCGATGTCGAGCGGCCTGATGTCGATCTTGTTAAGGCTGTCATCGAGAAGACTGTTGGCCATCAAGCTGGTAAACTTGCGAGCTCCGGCAGTGTCTGAATGGGACAAGATGAGGAACAGATAGACAAATGTAAAACAAATAGAGTTAAAAGGCAGGCAGAATAGATTAGGGAACATTAATCTAATGTGAGTATGAGATTTCGCCGAGCGCAATTCATTCGATACAAAGTGACAAAGGATAGGTACTGTAATAAACAGTCAAAAATTCGGATACGGGGAATCGAACCCCGAGCTGCCGCGCTCGCGAATGAATTAATGAGAGGCGGCAATGTTAGCCGTTACACCATATCCGACACATTAAAGCCAGAAGATTATAAGCAATACAATGTGTGAAGGAGAATTGTGCGTGGGTGCCAAAACTGGTAAGGATTCTGCACAAACTTGAAACTTACGGAAAGCCCAGCCATGCTGCAGCATGCAAAAAATTCCGTTCCTTCCCGCCTCTTTACTTCGTTTCAATGTATCTAGTACCCCAACCCTACTTTCCTGGCAGTCCGTTGAGCTCAGAGCTCGCCGGCCTCATTTACCTTGTTAAACAGGTTGCTCGTTGGATAGTCGTGTGCATCGGTCCGTAGTCGCCGCACATATTGAAGCCTCGTTTACTAAGTCCTAGCCAAACAGGAGAGACTCAACACACCCAATTGCTTCAAGTTCAATTGCAGTGGACACAACACTTCACTTGGGAGGATATTGGTTCGTCGTTTTGTCTTGCTTGCTACAGTCTCGTCCTTGCGATGTTGAACGTGCATCACTGAAGTTGAATGCTTACGCTCAATACTTGAAAATGCAGAGCGATGGCCGGTCCATGCATTTCATGCAGTGAAGTGGTGCTGTCAGTCAATCGTGTTATTTTTAATTCATGTCCACGACGTCAACTTTGAACTTCTAGTCGCAACGCATATGCACATCGTTTACCTCGTGTCTCTGTCGATATTTTTCGGGCCCATCATAGTCTTGGTCCCTCTTCTACTCCTTCATGAAATCGTGGTTTCTGTCATCTTCAACTTGAGCTTCATTTTCCACGGACTGCTTCCAGGTACGACTTTTCAATTGTAAATCCTTGAAATAGTTTCACGGCCTTATTTACTACGTAGGCACGGTCGACGATCATTATGTCTATATTCATTCCGTGTTTGATGATCTTAAGGGATTAACATTCTCTTGTGTGGACAAACTAGGGGCGAGGTATAACAAGTTGACGGCAAGGTATTGGCTCCTTCTTGTGGTTCGACTTTGTTGCCTAGGTATCGGCGGCCTTGCGTTATACAATATAGTGAGTAGAAGCCAGAGCCTGCAGACGGCAGTATAGATGTCATTTTGGACTATGTGTAAGGGTCTTCTTGTACTTAGACTACTAAATATACAATAGGAAGCGATATATTAATGTGAGCGACTAGTCTGAAGCGGTATCCATGGTACCACGACGTTTTTTCAACGTCAAAATTTCTCCAAATGCCATGGTCAACAAGGAGACGGGCGCCAGAAATTCTACGCGTAATTTTGTCGTTGTGACTGAATATCGATGACGATGGAAAGCAGTGGAAACGGTGAAAGCTGGCACCAAGGTCTCCGATCGCGACTATGTACCAGATCAATACGGCCAGATCGGGATGCTTCTCCCATATATTTCCGCCACATCGATTTCCTGATTTACTTATCTTTTCTTCCCGCACTAATGCGTCTTGCTCACTATTAGAACATAGCAAGGTCCTGTTCTGTCTCTGTGATTCATCTTAGTCAAGGCTACACTTTTCTGAACACCATCCTCAGCTAGTGATCTTGCTACTTGTTATCATCATTTGATGCAGCATAGCCATAAGCAGACAAGTAACATGAGAATATTAACTGGAGTTCAAAAATCAGAAATTTATATCATAAGTACATAAATACATAACATATGGAGTTCAAGAATCAGAAGTTGATTCAAACCTCAAAACAATAGGTAGCATTATATACCCTTAATTGTAGTTATGAGACAAGAGTGAGTAAGTCAGGTTTTACTATGACAAAATGTGTTTAACATATGATATTGAGATAAGGTTAGTTGTTGTTATCTTGAACACTCTCAGTTAACAGTAGCCTGGAATTCAATACACCAAGGTGATCTCAATACTCATTAAAAGCCTCTCAAAATAAAGCTTTCAGTAAAACATTGGCAATCATATTCTTTATTGACACGTAATTTAACTTGATGTTACCTCATGCAATATGATCTTGGATAAAATGGTACCAAATATCAATGTGTTTAGCTTTTAAATGTGAGACTGGATTGTTTGAGAGAGCAGTGCTTCTTACATTGTCAGGGTATATAATGGTTGCAGCAACTTGAGTAAAGTCAAGTTCAGACAACAAAGTTTGTAGCCAAATGGCTTTTTGAGTTGCATTGGAAGAGAAAACATACTCTGCTTCAACAGTTGACATAGCAACCACAGATTGTTTTTCCAAGGACCAAGAAAAATAGTACTCCAATTAATACTAAAGTTCTATTCAGCTACATTTTAATTTGTGCATTAGCACTTGATGGTTCCTATGTGCAAGCAGCACATATGAGAATATTTGCTTTCATTGTTGCTTGTCCACAACTCTATGCTAAAGCTGTGGAAGCTTATAATTGGGAAAGTATTGTGGCTTTCTAAGCTATCAACAACTTTAGCTTTTCTTTTTTCAAGCTCCATGTTAAGCCTAAACATATATCCAAACTTGATGAAATGGAGTACTGTAAGAGAAACCACGGAGGCTATAGCTAAGTCACACAGCTAGCAGAGGAAAATCCAAAGAGTGTATTAGTATATGTATAAGTAATTAATAATAGCTGCATACCTGGCAGAGGGAAATCCAAAGAGAACAAGTCTAAAGATTCACCCTGCCAGATATTCAAAGAAAATAAAAAGCAAGTCACATGATATCTAAGTCACATGTAGTAGTCACATGTCTGGGTTACATGTGCAGCTGAGTCTGAAAAGAGGGAGTAAATGATGGCTTGATGGCCAAAAAACTCCCTCTTCTGAAACTCAGACCAATTTGACATCTGAGGAAGTCTGGCATTGGGCTGAATAAATCAAAGGAGTATGGCCTGTGCTATTTCCCAACCAAGTAGGCAAAAGTCTAGAGGGTTGAGAGCAAGGCTAAGAAGTGAAGAAATAGACATGAAATAGGTGAAGAAAGGGTGAAGAAATAGACAAGAAATAGATGTGAAATGATAGTCTCCTGACAGGTACTGTGGCACCTCACCAATTGTCAGGGGATATAAGGGCAACCTCTGGAGGCTATGGCTCAATCATACAGCTAGCAGAGGGAAATCCAAAGTGTATTAATATATGTATAAGTAATTAATAATAGCTGCATATCTGGCAGAGGGAAATACAAAGAGAACAAGTCTAAGGATTCACTCTGCCAGATGCTCAAAGAAAATAAAAAGTAAGTCACATGTAATAGTCACATGTAATGGTCACATGTCCAGATCACCTGTTTGGGTTATATGTCTGAGTCACATATCTATGTCACCTACTGAGGTCACATGTCTGGGTTACATGTGCAGCTGAGTCTGAAAAGAGGGAGTAAATGATGGCTTGAAGGCTGGAAAAACTCCCTCTTTTGAAACTCAGACCAATTTGACATCTGAGGAAGTAGTACTGGGCTGAGTAAAGCAAAGGAGTATGGCCTGTGCTATCCTCCAACCAAGTAGGCAGAAGTCTAGAGGGTTGAAAGCAAGGCTGAGAAGTGAAGAAATAAATGTGAAATGGGTGGAGAAAGTGTGAAGAAATAGATAAGAAATGGATGTGAAATAGTTGTAATGGATTGTGCCTGTTACAGCACTAGACTACAGTATTATTACTATAGTTATTATTTTACTTAGCTATTATGTAATTACTATATAAGTCATGAGGTTACTTATGTAACCTCAAGTAGTCTTTTCGCACAACTGTAGCCAGAATCAATTGATAGGTTCTGACTTACGGTGTTGTGCGTGTAAGGCTCAGTAACTGCGTTACATTTTTTTAAGTCAACCTACGTTGACTATCTTTGCTGCGGCAAGTGACCGAACTTCCTCAAAGAAGTTCTACGTTACCATCAGTGATTACACTAAAAATGGTATTGCTCCGTTATAGTAGTGTGTGGGCATATCAATGTCCACAGAAAGAGGAGGTTCTGGGCATGATCCTGGGAACTCGGTGAGTGGAGTGCTCTAGAGCGCTCCACGGGGAGTAGAAAGTGATGCCACGTCACATCGCGCCATGGGTGTGGGAGGTGGAGTAATGCCAGGAGGCCTCTTCTCCACTACGCCCATTTGACCATCAGATGATGGTCGACAGTCTGTACAAGGTGGAGAGACTGGAGCAGTCTCTTCCAGTGTGCGTTGTGTGGTGAGCCAGACCGAGCTATGAGAGAGCTCTGTTGTTGGAACTGTGCGACCTCAATGCACCTCGACAGGTGTGCAGGGTGCCTATAGGAAATCCTATGTAGAGGAGCCAGTTCCATTGCAAGCTGGCCCATCATCAGGTTTCAGGAGGAGAACGATGTTCTCAGCCTACATAGAAACGGTCCCTGAGGAAGCACCTGACACCTCAGATACAGATCGAGAAACAGGTCCGGATAAGATTCTCAACCGGAGAGTTCTCGCATTCTGGAGGGACCATGTAGAGGTTTCCAAAGCCTCTACTAGACAATGGTTAGCCACCAGAGTGGCTAAACATATCATGATTCAGCAAAGTCTGGGGGATAATATTATCCCCAATGCCCCTGAAGAGTTCATCAAACTCTACATTGATTTCTTGGAACAAGAGGTGAAAGAATACCTCCAGAGGAAACAGCTGCGAGGATCTCAAGTATCCTCAGAGTGGCCATTGCCTATGTCCAAGAAGGACAAACTGTTGTTATTGTCTCTGGTCGATGAAGCATTTTCAATGCTTCAAGCTCCTCAACAGCCAGGGGAAACCCCCCAGAACTATGCGGTCAGACAGGCCGCAATGGAGTGTCAGAGGAGAGCAGCGTTAGGAACAATTGTTTCTAATGAAGCGGCATCAACTGAAGGAGGATCTGCTTTCACAGCAGATCCCAATCATGCCCTAATACGGTGCAATACAAACCAACGACGGGGCTTAATGTGGAACGACTGCGTCGTTCTACAGAAGTTCCGTCAGGGAGATCTGAAGGGCTATGGTCAGTCCTTCACAGAAGATCAGGGGGTGAGGTTCCACAGGAACACTGTGGACACCGGCAATGTGAGTGGAGTTCAATCAGAACTCCCTCCAACAGTAAAGCAGGAGGAAGGTGAGGCCCACCTCAGAGCTTTCGAAGCTCAGAGGGGATCTCCCCAGCCTGCGGCTGCCGCACTGAATTTACCACCATGCTTTGGAAGCACAGTGATGGATTTGAGGATGGCCAGTGCTGGCCATGCGAGACAGTCATACCCTTGAGGGGGTATGGAGTCACAGCAGCTGAGGAGGTTTGAAATGCCTCCTCAACACCGTGGGTGGTTCGCCACTCCTGGAGTGGAGGAAGCACACGAGTTTCATAGGCAGACAATGCACGATCGTCTGCGGGCAACTATTGAACAGCTTTTAGCTGTTCAAGTAGCCATGCCAGAAGGAGTAAAAGGTAAACGACCTGAATCTCTAAAGGTTGTTACTCCGTATATGGGGTCCTCCAAGTTCAGTGAACTTGAAGACTGGCTGATGAGTGTGTGTGTAAATTATGCAATGGCTCAGCTAGGTGGATAGGTGGAGAGGAACGAGAATGTGAAAAAGTTCTCGCTCTCATGGACTATTTGAGTGCATCAGCACTCAAATGGTATCTGCACCATGTTATCCACGTGAATTGGGCGCAGGCACACTGGACTTTTGAGGACATGGTCCTCGGTCTGTACAATTGCTTTGTTCAACCATCTACAATGCAGGATGCTTGTGATGCATTCCGCAGAGTTAAGTATATGGTTGAAGAGGGTGTGCAGGGCTTCTACGATGCCCTGCTAGATCATGCTCAGAATATGGCGGTGTTCCCTGATGAATTCACAATATGAGAGCAATTTTTGGAGGGTATTCCCTCCGATATCCTGGTTGCTCTCATACATGACGGAGGATTAGCCCTGGAAGTGAACACCATAGAGGAGTTTGTTTCTGAGGCAAGAGCCTATGAGAGCAGTCAGAAGACTGCTGCGCACTATTTGGAGCGCAGCAAGAACCGTACAGAACGTACTGTTGCAGGATCTCCCAAGCAGAGTGAGGATCAGCCACCAAGGTGAGAGGTTCTTTGAGGACCTCATGCGCTGGTAAGACTTTGGGTGACAGAATCATCACCCCAAGGCCTGGGGCATGGTGCCCCACAGCATGAAGCGCTGTCAAAACCTCAACAAGTGATAGCTGAGACAGGGCCAAAGGAGGTGACCAACACCGTTGGTCAACCCCCTCAGGATACGATGATCCTGACCACTTGCTATAACTGCGGCAAGAAGGGCCACTTTGCTCGAGACTGCCATGAGCTGCGTAAAGTGGCTCCACAAGGACATGTATGTGCGGCGCACACTGTGGCGCCGTCCAAGACATTTGAGGAAAAACTGGGATCAGATGGTGCTCATGACCAGGGATCTGGTGATGAGGCTAATGCATCTGAACCAGGAACTCCACCTCAAGATGAATACATTGAATTAGAGACGTATGATAACAAGTATTATACTCATGACAGTGATAGTGAGGGGATCCATGCCCTCACTGATTATGGACCTAGGGACAATCAGCAAAACGATTGTCCTAACCGTGTGCAAATGCGCAAGGTAAAGTTATTGGCAGACAAGTCTGCCATGGAGTGACCAATGGTCCCGGTTGCGAATAAAGAGTGCCTGGTAACCTGGGTAGAGGTTAACGGTCACCAAGCATGGATGCTGTGGGACTTGGGGAGTGTAAGGGCGACCTTTGGAAGCTATGGCTCAGTCACACAGCTGGCAAAGGGAGATCCAAAGTGTATTAGTGTATGTATAAGTAATAGAAGTAAGTAATAACAACTACACACCTGGCAAAGGGAGATCCAAA